>PVIR01006924.1:0-12212 GCA_004026965.1 Petromus typicus
TGCTGGGTTGAGGAACCACTGCCCCAAGATTAGGAGATATTTTACCTGTCTTTGAAATAAAAAGTAAAGTCAAAAATTACAGTATACTCAGACCATTTAGAGTAGAATCAGAAGGTGTGTGACTAAATTAAATAAACTCGCCAATGGTCTGAGGGCGGGAGAATTGCTGAGGAAGTTTGACCTTGCTGGCTTTGTCTAGGAAAGGAAGCTAATGACTTTGCAAATTCCTATTCTCCTGAAAAGACTTGCCACTAGGGGGAAAAAAATCATAATCCACATTTTAAATGACTATTCAAGATCCTACAGAGAAACCTCTTTGCCAGATGTCTGCTGCTCAAGCTAGTTTGAATGCTACAAAAGTCAGGCAGAAGACGGGTTAGCCTAAGGTTGCCTCACAAAAGGGGCCCAGCAAGAAATGGAGGTCGCAGGGAAGAGAAACACATTCAGTTGTAGAAATCAATTTTTCTGTTCTAGAGTCCTTGAAAATATTAAGAAAAGAAATCTGGTGCCTAATGCCTCAAAATTTCCCTGGCCTTGAAAGGCTCTCCTGCTAAGTGAGGCACCAGCTGGAATCTCATGTCACCCCTCCCCCATGACCCCAGGTCCTAGCCACACATCATGGCCACCACTGCTCAGATCTGCCGGCAATACTTCAAACAAACTTCCACATGAGAGATAGCAAGGAGCAACAGAAAGAACAGCAGCCCTGGAGTCAGGAGACCTCCTTCGGTCCAAGTTCCACAAATGACACGTTATGACCTTGAGCAGGTTACTACACTTATCCTGCCTTTAGTTTCCTTATCTGTAAAATAAAGTTCAGCACTGGATTTGAGAGAGAGTAAAATCTCCAACCTCTGAAGCTGGGTTTTTGCCACACTTTAGCAGCAGTTATTTGAAACATACAGCACAACCTCTTCCATTCTGCACAGGAATTTCAATGACTAGTTCTTTAAAAGCAATACTGCTTTCATACTAGGTTGGAAGTCCACAGTGGAAGGAAATAAATTACAAGCAGCTCTCTGATAGCTCAACAGTAGTGCCAGGAATTGGCAAAAACTCCTTCCTCTAGAATGTTCCTTCTTTACTGCTCCGATCATATTCTGGTTTCCTGACATCAGCACATTTTCCAAATCTAAAAGTCAGAGACTTTCTGGTAAAGGTCTGTCTCCTAAAGAATGTTCAGAAAGTTGCCGAATCTCTTTGAAAGTCACTCCCATGCTGACTGCATGAACAGCACAAGCGTAGTCAGCATCCTCCAGGGCTCAGCCTTTCAACCAAAGACATAGTCCCTTCACCGCCACTTTCTTCCTGACACAGTAGGCTTTTTCCATTTCATTCCTGGCCCTGAGTCCCTCCAGAGGCAACTCATCTGGTGCTCTGAGTACGATGGTTTGTATTTCACTTCTAATTTAGTTCCATTGTTTTCAATGGAACTAAAGCTTGTAGTCAAGATGTTAGTATCTTTGCAAAATCTCAACTTTTATCTGTAATATAAAACACCTTTTTAAAAACTAGCCTTTTTTACTTTCTCAAATGGAGAAAATTGTCTCGATTCTCTAGATAAATAGGGGATCTCCACCATATTCTGACAGTCACCATCAGCTGATCACCATCCCCTAACACCAGAGTGTGTGCCACAGAATATTTAACCTTCCACTGCTGTGTATGCTATTGGGGAACATCTGCTCAGGATACACACACACACACACACCTCCCTGAACAATCTAGCCTCCTCCTCCTCGAAAAACACAATCAGGGAGCCCTAACCAGGCAGGCGTGACTGCTAAGCAGATGGCAGGCCTCATAAGTAGGTCATTACATAATAGCTCTTCTCTAACCACCTTCTCTACACTTCATTCCGAGACTCAGGTTGATGAGCTTTACACCGTGGTTACTTTAATTATAATTTGCTCTTGGGAACAGAGTAATGCCATGTTTTGATAAAAAGAAAGAAACTGAGCGAGAGAATGTAAAAACAGGAGTAAGGAGGCTGCTTTTATCTTCAGTTCTGAATAATCCAAACTTGTACTGGTAACATCTCCTCGTGCCTTGGTTTCCCAACCTGTCAGTGAGACTCAAGCCAATCAATCCCCTGTTGCACTGGTTCCAGTACAGGATTCTCAGGTAAACATGGTATCATTTGATTTACCCTTCTCCAGGGTGCTGTAACACATTGAGGTATCATGACGGGCTCTCAGTAACTCACCACTGCAGGCAAAAACGCCAGTTGCTGCTGCCAGACAGCATCAAGCAAGTTCAGTCTTTGCCCTCCCTCAACATCCAACCCCAAGAAACCTTCAGATCTAATGCCTACCAGCCCCGCTCTCAGTACAGGCATTCCAGACTGGCCTTACTTCTGGACCAAGCTACACTCTAAAATATCACTCTCCACTTCACCCAACACCAGCAGCTGGCCCTGAAGGAACCCTGCATCTCATTCCTGCATCAGTTGAGAGGGTCTGTACAGGCTGTCTTCAGTTCACAAAAGGCATCTACATATATATCCCCATTCCCTTGGTAAAGCCAAGCCTTAAGCTCTAAAGTCCACTGAAGATACTAGAAGCCAAATTTAAGAGTTATCTACTCCAAAAGTATGTCTGGACTAGAACAACAGCTTTATATTTGATCTGGAATGTGGCACAACAAAGAAAGGATGATCTTTAGTTCGGAAGATTCCAGGGTTTGATTCCTAGCAATAACACTTATTTATTTACGCAATCTTGAAAAAGCTACTAATTTCTGTAAATCTCAGTTATCCATATTTTGTAGATATGGAAACTTGCTCTACCAAAGCTACTGAGAAGCACTAAATAAAATAATCTTTTTTTTAAAGGCCTAGCACAGTACAAACAACACTTCCCTCTCAGCACTATCCTCTGCCTGACGGGTAGGAAGTGTTCATGCCCTTGGTACATCTCTGCCCTGAGGGGTCTGGGAAAAGCTGAGAAAAATACTCAGCACAGTCTACAAAAACATCATGGGATGGGCCAGAGGAGTGTGAACACACTAGAAAGAAGAGCAAAGAGACCAGGATGACCAGCAGTGGGGCAGGTTTTGTCCAAGTGCTGCATTTCTAAAATAATCACTGTACAGTTTTTCAGGCCTTTTCCAGGAGAGATGCTTAAAAATGAACCGAGAACAAAGCAGTCCCACCTCAAAGCTGTGGCCTTATGAAGCTAAGGCAAAGTGGGTGGCTGAATACCAAGCTGGTAATGAGGCAGAAAGGCAGGCAGGAGACTTCTGGCTTAGGGAAGCTACCGGCTTTGGAGGAGACTTACCACAGTGTTAAGAGAAACTGCTTACATGGCTTGGGGGATCTCAAAGAGGGCCTGGCAATGATAACATTCTAAAGGCTTAAGAACACAAATGAAGCCAGGAAATCCAGTTTCAAGTTGTAGTTCTCACCAACTTTATGATCTTAGGCTAAAAGCTGCAAAAGCAGTTGAAAAGTAGTTTTTCTTTACCTTTTCTGAATCGCCTCAAACAGCAAATAGTCAATCCTGGATAAATATTGAATGAAGGAAAGCCTGGTTCCTGAGCTCTCTGGGCCTCAGTTTCCTCTCATATATCAGGAGTTTGGAAATTTTATCTCTAGAGTCACTCATTCTAGGGTTCATATTCATTCCACTGTTTCTTACATGCAGATAGTTTGTTACTCCTACTAGCACATCAGGATCACCTTGGAAGTTTGTGTTTGTTTGAAAGAAACAGACAGTGGCTAGTGAGGGAGGACTAGATAGCCCTAGTAGGCTATCGAAAGCCCACTAGGTCCCCTTCCAAAAGCCACTAAAATTCAGAGTCCTGAGGGTAGTGGTTTTAGTTCTGTAAAAATTCAATATAGGGCCAGGGATTTAGCTCAGTGCTCCAGTGCCTGCCTTGCAAATGCAAGGACATGGGTTCAATCCCCAGTAACAACATACAACAACACTGGGTGTGGTGACTCAAACCCACCAGCAATCAGTACCACATACCACAGTGCCAGGTGTAGTGGGCTCACGCCTGTAATCGCAGCACTCAGGAGGCAGAGGCTGGAGGATTGCTGAGTTCCAGGGCTGAGTTCAGAACCAGCCTGAACTACAAAGCAAGACCCTGATTCAAAAAAAAAAACAAAGCTTTCAAATGTTGCAGATACTACGGAGGACCATGAGGTTAGCTCTTCCCTAGCTCCTACTTTTTGGCTAAAATTAGCAGCCTTTGTTTCCTAAAGCAAACCAGGCTTTGGAGTTACATCAGTGTTCAAATCCCAGCACAGATAAATGGGAGTAATTCATACCATGAGCAACATGATCATATAGGAAAGCATCACAAAGCACCTGACACATGTTCAAACACAGAAGCACTTAACAAGAGCACATCCCTACCTCCCTATGCCCTCTTCTGCCTACGCAATGCCCCTCTGGTGAGTGTCTGACATTACCTGCATCTTCAGAAAGCCTTTGGTTATAGGAATTTCTGCTGATGTGTGATACACTCCACTTTCAGCACTTGCCATGGGCATCAGCTTCTCCATCCCTCACACTAGGAAAGAAGATTAAACTCATCTTCTTCTAACTAGTGATTCTCTAAGGGCTATAGTGTAAGAAAACCAGCAACCACCGGCTTCAGGCAACGCAAGGATCCAGAAATTCTACCCTGAGTGAGCAAAGTAGGCCTTGTCCTGGGAAGCCATGACATCGGAAACCATCCCTCCGTGCTGAGCTAACCTCAGCATTGTGTTACCCTTCAGTTCTTACATTTGTTTTATACTTGCTACCTCGGTCACATACTTATTCCTCCATGCAGGTTTTTATGATGTTGCCATTAAACAGGCTGGTCTTACTGAGTGGATCTGCATTATTTTTATCAAGCAGCACATCTGAACTATGTATGGATCAAGGTTTAATATGGTTAAGACTATCCCAGTACATTAATTATGTGGAAGAATATTTCATGAACAGCTCAATCTGATCATCCAACAGAATAAACAAAAGAACTGCTATCAAAAAGGCAGTTTCTGGTTTTCAAAAGAACTTCAACAGCGATTTTAATGCCTTTTTTAAAAAGGTGGAAATCTGTTCTGAGACAAACAATATGCACCAGGGTTGACATGAAGTCTGTCTTCCTTCATAGCCTGATTACAAAGGCATCACTCATGTTGGCAGGGGTGAAAGAGCACAGTACAGATGAGAAAACAGGGTGTGCACTGAAGTCTGGGTAGAGATGTATCTAACTTGTCAGGAGTCAAATGGTCCTCAGACAGCAGGACGTTAACACCAACGCAGTCAAAGTCTGACAAGTAGCCACGTGTACCCCTGGACAAAGGTGAGAGCACTTACTGTACAGTGACACCGGAGAGGGGTCAAGCACACCGGCATAAAGAGTGACACCTAGAAAGGCAGCAGGAAAGGAGCCCGAGGGGCTGTAGGTAGAAGACAGGCAGCGTGGCAACTGAAAGAAGGGAGTGTTGGGTCTGAGAAGCTGAGATTCGTGACCTGAAGGTGAAGAGCCATCCCGGGCAGACCTCTCCTGAGCTCTCAGGAACACAGCAGTGCGACTGGACCAGGCAGTTCACACACCGGGAAGTTAGCCATAGCCAGTGTGTTTCAAGGAAGCTTCTATTTCTTTCTCCACCCAAGCAAACCCGGCAACATGATAAAAGGCAAACATGGTCTACTCAGCTCTTACAAAAACAGTCCACAGTAGCTAGTTCCGCCAGGCCAGGGGAGTAACTCAGAAGAATTGTCTGTGGCTCTGCTCAACCAACAGAAGACAGTCCTGAGGACAAGCTTCATCTCCTCTCTACGAGATGAGCCACAAACAAGGCTCTGTCCTCTCTCACTAGCCAGGCCCACCATGTCATCCTCTGCAATTTCCACGCTGGATGAGCCACACTAACTCCCCAGTCCCTTCAGTACAAACAGCAAAGATAAAGAGGCAGACTGCGGGATTCTGCTCTAGAAATACCCAGTTTTCGCTGGTATTATCACACAGTTTTATCAGGAGCCATAAAACTGCTAAGGATTTAAACAGGAGACACTGGGGACTTTGTGCAGCAACAGTACTTGAAACAGGAGACAGCACACACCCCAAGAAGGCTGTGTAGAGAGAGGATCAGCCCTGTACGCAGCCTCTGTAGGCCATTCCGCAGTGCCTGTCCTTCTGGAGGACACAGCCCGGGCAGGAGTGATTCAGCACAAGCCATCCCTGCTCACTCTGTCCACTGCTACTTAATATAGCACACTTAGATGTCTCAATACTCCACTGCAACACGAGATATTGCATTGTGCAGATGTAGGGGCAACTGAAAAACCACCGGTAGGTTTACACAATCCATCTAGTTAGGAATCCCACTTCCTAATGAATACTATCCTTGACTCTCTATTAACTAGAAAAGCACTAGCATCTCTAAAGTTCCATTTTCACAGTTATAAAATGAGAATCATAATATTTATCAATGATAATTAAAGTTGGCAGAAAGTTCAAATGAGATAAAATAGAAAAGGGCCTTGTTGTAGTTTTGAAAATGTAGTATTTCTTCCAATGCCCACTCCTATTTCTCCTAAGCATAGTTTTGTTGGAGAGATAAGACATGAAGCGAACAGAAAAATACATGTCTACATATAATTTATATCTGCTATGGAAAGATGAATGTGAGCAGTAATTGGCAGGCAATGTTTTTTGGAACAGATTTCAGGTGAGTTCTAAAGGATGGATAAGACTTGAAAAAGCAAATCCATTTTGTATGTCTAGATTTTACGGAGCATTTACTTCAACTGTAGTTAGAACATCCACTGTTAAGAAGTTAACATTACAGCTGTCACTGCAGTCATTCTCAGTGACATTGAACAGTACAAAGATTTAAGGCATACAATGGGTGGAGGATTTGATTTCAAATGTCATAGCAGCAAAGTGAAAAATGAAGGCTGGTGCAGCTCCAGCTACCTTATCATCACAGCTGGAATATAAAATAATTGAAAATCAGTTTAAATCAGGTTAGCTAATGATGCCCAACACCACTGTGATTCCACCCAAGTGATCTACTGCATATCCAAGGCATGGAGGCAACATTCCTGAAACCCACAGTAACCCGGGCAGGAGAAGTAAGACTATGTTTCAGGAACAAGTCTCCATGAATCATTTTTATTATAAAATCACTTTATTCTGGAATCAAAAGAATTACAGTTGGTTCCTTGCTTTAAACCACAAAGACCACTTAAATCGGAAAGCTGGGGCAAGATGTCACCACAGTCACCATTGTATCTGCTGACAATTTTCCAAACATTTTTATTAAAAACTCCCAGTTAACTTCTCTTGTTCCATAGTCAATAAGACGGAAAAGTGAGACAGAGCAACCAAAGGCCCAAAGGAATTCACCAACTGAAACAAAAGGAAGACTACCTCTCCAAATGCTCAGTTTCTCCAATCTTTTGTACAAAATACAATTCCCAAGAAAGTGTAGTATTTCATTCAACCAAAGAATTCATCTCCTGTTCTCACAGTGTCTCATAATGAGCAGTACCTAAACTCACTTCAAAATCTAGCATGCCACTGCTTTTTGAGAGGAAAATTTTGGGCTAAGAATGTAGCTCAGTGGTGCAGCAACCTGTCTCACAACCACGAGGTCATAAGTTCGATCCCCACTACTAAGGGTAAAAAAAAAACAAAAAGCAAAATTTTACCAGAGAATATGTGGCAATATTTGCATTTGTTTTTTGTTGTCACAACTAACAAGACAAGGAATACTAAGGCATCAAATGAATCGAGGCCTAGGATGCTAACATCTTCCAGTGCACAGGTAACTCTCAACAACAAAAAATGATCCAGTCCTAAACGTCAATAGTGTCAGTTGTGGAAACTCTGCTTTAGGCAATGATCTATTTTTACACATACCAGAGGATCATATAAAGTCATACATGTTAAATCAGAAATGTTGATGGAAGCTGTGACAGTTGATAACTATTTACAAGAACTGTACATACACCTTTTTAAAAAATCCACTGCAGAATACAACATGTAACATAAATAGAGGTAATATTTTAGAACTTCATAAGAAATTATTGAGCTGGGTGTGGTGGCTCACATCTGTAATCCCAGCACTCAGGAGGCAGAGGCAGGAGGACTGCCTTGAGTTTGGGTCTAGCCTGAGCTGCATAATGAGTTCAGGGACAATCTGAACTACAAAGTGAGGCTCTGTCTCTAAAAAACTTTAAAAAAAAGAAAGAAAGAAAAATTATCTTTCCAGAGGCTGGGGATGAAACTCACTGGTATTTCACTTGCCAGGCACACATGAGGTGCTAGGTTTGATCTCCAAGCACTGGGAAAAAGAGAGACAGGGGGATGGAGACAGAGACTGAGATCGAGTCAGGCAGACAATTCCTCCAAAGCTAAACATACACCTACTATACAAGCCAGCAATTCCACTCCTAGAAATGAAACAAAGACATACAAAAGGATGTTAAAAGCCAAATGAGGAAAACTTTAATTATGCTTAAAAGATAAACACATTAATAAATTCTGGAATATCTACACAATGGAATACTACCCATCAATAAGAAAGTATGAACTGCCCTCACAGTGATAAAACAGCATAGATGAATCTCAGAAATGTAATACTACGTAAAACATAGCCAACAAGAAAAAATAACTACATATTAAACATCACAAACAGGGGGATTATCAAGCTGAATAAAAGATACAGATCTAACTACATGCTGCAAAAACTATGCAAGGGTCACTTCATAATGATAAAGCAAAACTTCATCAAATGTCTATGTATATAATAAATAAGCTTCAAAATACATGAAGCAAAAATTAACAGAACTACAAGGATGAACAGACAGATCTACAATAATACTTCAAGACTTTCAATACCCTTTTTTCAATAATTGATTGAACAAATGAACAGGAAATACTTGAATTTCCTGAATTTCAATACTTGATAGTATTGAATCAATACTATCAATCAGCCTGATACAATGACATTTACAGAATATCCCACTAAACAACAAAATACATATTCTGTTCAAATGCTCACAGATGATCAAGATATACCATATTCTAGGCCATAAAACAATTCTAAATAAATTTAAAAGTATTTAAGTTCTACATGCATGCACTCTGACTATAATGATCTCTAATGCAATTCAATTAAAAAGTAATAACAGAGCCCGGGATTTAGCTCAGTGGTTCCGGTGCCTGTCTTGCAAGCGCAAGGACCGGGGTTCGATCCTCGGTAACCACATACCATACTGGGTGTGGAGACTCACGCCCAGCAGCAACCAGTACCACATACCACAGTGCCGGGTGTGATGGCTCACGCCTGTCATCCCAGCACTCGGGAGGCAGAGGCAGGAGGATTACTGTGATGTGAGTTTGAGGCTGAGCTCAGGGCCAGCCTGAACTACAAAGCGAGACCCTGTCTCAAAAAAAAAAAAAAAAAAAAAAGTAATAACAAAGAACTCTGGGAAAATGCTTAAGTATTTAGAAATAAAACAAAATACATCCAAGTTAGCCCATATGAATCAAGGATAAAATCAAAAAGCAATGAGAGCCAGGCACAATGGCACATGTACTTATACTCTCCACTACTTGAAAAGCTAAGGTGGGAGAATTGCTTAAACCCAAGAGTTTTAGTTTAGCCTGGGTAATACAGTAAGATCTTGTATCTTAAAAAAAAAAAAAAATTGAGGGAAGGGTCTATAAGTATTTTGAACTGAATGCAAACAGAAACAAATAAAGCAACTAAAATTGCAGTAAGATGAAATGTTTATAAACCTCATCTAGGATTTAAAAAAGGATTCACTGTAATATTAGAAAGTCACAGCAGCGGGAGGGCAGAATAAAGGTATGTTAAGGAAAGCTGGTCTTAGTAAAAAGTTAATACTTTAAGTTTATAAATTCATATCACCACCAGGATCGTGTGGTAAAGTTATAGTATGTGAAGTTTAACACAAATAGGAGTCGCAAGGATTAAGGCATTTTAGACCACACATGGTTTTCCTCAAAATCATTTATATTCAACTTTTAAAACACCAAATTGGACAAGCTGACTAGGATGGGTCAGTAGGTTCAGTGCCCAGGACCACAACACAAAAACACCAAAATCCACGCAAAAAAAAATCTACCAGGAGGAGGAATATAGCCTACTCAGTAACAATGACTACAACTTATGGCTTAAATGTGAAAAATAAAACCTCAATCTCTCTCTTGCTGTTACTACACTGTGGACCCCATGAACTGCCCCTCTTGTCACCTTTGCTCCTTGTGTGCGCCATGCTGTTTCTCCTCTATGATACCTGTTTGTCATCCCTGTCTTGGAGTCAGCCAATTATGGAAGAAACCTCTATGAACTGTAAGTCAAATGAGCCCTTTCCCCTCTAAAAAAATAAAACCACGAGTTTCCTAAAAGAAAACGAAGGTTGGGCCGGGGAGTTAGCTCAGTGGTTCCGGCGCCTGTCTTGCAGGCGCAAGGGCCTGGGTTCCATTCCCCGGTAACCACATAACAATACTGGGTGTGGAGACCCACACCCAGCAGCAACCAGTACCACATACCACAGTGCCGGGCGTGGTGGCTCACGCCTGTCATTCCAGCACTCGGGAGGCAGAGGCAGGAGGATTGTGATGTGAGTTTGAGGCTGAGCTCAGGGCCAGCCTGAACCACAAAAGCGACACCCTGTCTCAAAAAACCTAAAAAAAAAAAAAAAAAAAAACGAAGCTAGCAGTATTCACTTTGAGGGTAGGTGGATTTTCCATAAATATATGAAAGGAATAATGATAAATTTGATTTCCCATTAAAATTTAAAATTACTACATCACAGATTAAACAAAACAAAGTTAAAAGCAGGGCCCCTCCAAAGTTTTAACATAAAAATGTCACACAAAAATCAGCAAATACAATCATATCCTGAGAGTCTGCAATTTGGTTGTGAGAACTGGATTCATTAATGCCTTTTCTTCAAATAGTGAGACATTTGTTCACATCACACAGACTTTCAGGAACGGTGTATATACTGTGAGCAGGTGAGTGAGAGCAGCAGTCAGCACACTTGTACCATGAGCAGTGAAAGTGTCAGGTTCTTCTCTCAGAGAACCAGCGGTTTGCGGCCTTATAAGCCATAATCATCCCATGCATCACATTCCCTGACATGTATTTTCTCGTTTGCTTCTTTAGTTTTTACTGCTGTATTTATATTAAACACTAAATTACATAAACATTATTTAAAATAATTAAACTTCAAATATTGGTGAGAATACAATGAAATAGGCACATAAATATGGTAACAAAAGTGTGATTTGACAATATACATCCACTGATCCTGCAATCCTTTTCTGGGCTTTTATCCCAGTTATTAGTTTATTTATTTGTTAACATTTATTTATTGTTTAAAAAAATTTATTAGTATATGTTCACAGTACAAGTTTACATTGACTGCGATCTCAAATATTTTAAATTAAAAAATCAGCTGTGTAATGTTTGGCATAGTAGCTATAATGTTACGTACATAAATTATATACATATGCAAAGGGGCTAGAGAAGTAAATACTAATAGGCTAACTGTAGTTATATCTATAGGTGAAAAAATAGATGGATTTTGTATTTTTTCTTTTGTATTTCTAAACATTTACAATTAATATGAAATTACTGTTGTAGTTCTCAAAATAGCTATGATTCATATCTTGATGCTTCAAATTCTGCTCTTTATTATTCTCTGGAGAAATGATTTATAAATATTAACTACCTGTTCTGTACTCAACATAAGATACTTCCAGACACTACAAGAGTGTATGATGCTACTTCCCTTATCCATCCAGTAGCCCCAGACAGCAATGCTCTTAACTCCTCTGGCAGCTCTTACATTTCTTTCACCTCAGTGACACCTCCCTCCTATTTTCACTTCTGTCAGGATGCAACCTTTTCCTTTTCACTACCTGCATTTAATAATGGTATGCCCAAATTTTAAGAACTTATTAATACAAAGGAGAAAGAATAAGAAAGACTAAGGAGGGTACAAGATCTCTCCCAACGTACCACGTTGGAATGAGCTCTTGTCAGAGAGTGCTCTTTGGAAGAAAACAGCCATTTGCACATTTCTAAACTCATATTTTGACCAAGCCATATACAACTGTCCTTCACCGTGACACATGCCCAGCATCATTTACCAGGAAGCTCAAGGAAGGGCTGTGATTTAAGTGAGAGGACCTCACATTCGGGGACTCCTAAGAGGAAAAGCAAT
>PVIR01006924.1:12312-63529 GCA_004026965.1 Petromus typicus
GTAACCACATAACAATACTGGGTGTGGAGACCCACACCCAGCAGCAACCAGTACCACATACCACAGTGCCGGGCGTGGTGGCTCACGCCTGTCATCCCAGCACTCGGGAGGCAGAGGCAGGAGGATTGTGATGTGAGTTTGAGGCTGAGCTCAGGGCCAGCCTGAACCACAAAAGCGAGACCTTGTCTCAAAAAACCTAAAAAAAAAAAAAAAATATTAAAAATATATTTCTTAAACTTCAGTGGTTTCTACGTAAGATGTGACAACAGAGCAGAGAGCTATGTTCTCGGTGTTACTACTGTCAACAACATGACTGTAAAAATAAGATGTTGCCATAACCAATTATTACCGCATTTCATCTTCACTGATGTTAACAGAAGCCATCAGCTGTTTCAAAGGGATCCTAAAGAGGCCAGAAACTCACAAATACTGAGAAAGTATACTCTAAAAGTGGACAGGGTAACTTGGTAATGAGTCGGGAGTAGGACAATACCAGTACTGTCCTAAAGAAATCAGCCTTTGCCTCTACATGCTGTGCAACTTCTAGTTCAACCATGTGGAATGGCAGTATGACCAAGACCAGAGCAGAGATGTGTCTCCCATGAATACCTGCTGACTAGCAAAGACAGCTAGCTTGTGGCCTACCTAATTTCTAGGTGCTAGAAGTGGTCCAAAGGGTAGCCCCATGACTGACTATGCCTCACTTTCCTACCCTCAGCTTTAGGCTAAGCTACATGCTGGCAGGACAGATTACTATCTCTGTGTGGAGTCTGTTCTCTCTTACTTGCCTGCCTTTTCTTACAACATTCCCACCAACCCTTCATTACAGATTCATTTTCCCAAAAAACCTTCCTTGATTATTCTTTCCTACACTTCTCTCACCCTTTTTGAAGTTCCATAGCATCTAATTCTAAAAATTGGCAACTAGTAATATACCATTTGGTATTTTAAAAATTTCTTCATATTATTCCATGTTTCACATGGATTCGCCAACATATCAAAAACTACTTTCTATGACTCACAGAACAGCAGCTTTGGTACAATGCAGAAAACATAACAGGGCTCTGTAGAAAAATGTCTGAGTACACAGGCCTGAAATGAGAAGCAATGCTGCTCACAAGTGACTCTACAATAGTGGTTTAACCCAAACTCCAACTATACAAAGAGATCATAGGGTCAAAGATAAAACAGAGCCAGAGGCCAAAGACTAAAAGGACTCTTGTGACTAGAATAAACTAGGTAGAGCCATCTTCAGCCTTGGGTGTACAAACCAGGAATTTAAATGTTATAGGTTATAGTCAGTCACTAGAGTCAAGCTATGACTTTGAATTAAATGTACAAAGGCAAAAATAAATTATACAGGGAGTGAGGAAAAAAATATAGTATATATGTCTGCTCTGCGTCGTAGCCTGAATGGCTCAATGACTTGTGTGTGTCTTCACTTAGTACAGTCTATGTTCACCTGGAGCATCTCACTTCAGTTTGTTGCTGACACTAGTGAGTGAAAGTTTGATGAGAAATGGGATGTTTATACAGTCTGAAAGTATCACCTCCAAAACACTTATTAATTACAAAGCAAAAAACAGGACCTTTGCAGTGGAAGAAGCTGGACAGAAACCACTTAACTAAGTGATTAAAGTCAGTCACCAGTAATAGGTCAAACTAGCAGTGTGCGCCTCTGGATAAACTGTACAAAAAATATCTTACCAAGGTATTCCAGCCAAAAACACTCATCCTCAAAGCAGAGGGAACAACAGACTTACTCAAATTAAGGAACATATTACTAAAATAAGGAGAAGGTCTACAGTCTGTAAAAATGTGAAGGTCATGGAAGACAAAGCAAGATTAAGAAGCTTCCCAGATTAAAGGCGATTTAAGAGACAAGATAACTAAATACAATGTTTGATCCTGGATTAGATCTTGGGCTAAAGGTTTTTCTTTTGCTATGAAGGGTATTAATGAGACAAATAGTAAAATAAGAACAATCAGATCAGACAACAATTCTACATCAGAGACAATTCCCTGATCTTAACAAGTGTACTGTATTTATTTGTGTTTTGAGAAATATACAATGAAGTATTCAGGGGAGAGGGTACATTATATAACTTACTTCAACAGTTCAGAAAAAAACATGTGACTACATATTAAGGGCAAATGTAACAAAATACTACCCTTTGAGGTACAATGAGTGAAAGGTGCATTGGAATTTCTTGTACTGTCTTTCAATTTTTAAAAATATTTTCACATACAAAATCATACACATTATCATGTTCAAATGATTTCTGTTTTATAGTTACACTATTCTGAAATTATTTTAAAATAAAGTTTAATTATAGAAAAAAGAGAGAAAGAGACAAAGATGAGATCTGTTCCAGAGACCCTCTGGCCACAAATGAGCAGGGTTCACAGGCCGGCTTCCTTTCTGGAGGTGATCTTGCCACCAGGAACCAGACGAGGAACATTTAGCTGCGTACACTGTGTGGATCTGGGATCTAATCACTATGCCTTACAGTAAAGTAAGCTATTTTAAAAAATTTTATCTATCATTTCAAAGTTTTTTAAAACTCAGAAAAATATAGCAGGCTTCTCCATTTATTTTACCAAGCAAGTAAGAATACAAGCTCAGCCTTTGTATCAAAACTGCAGCACTCAATCAATGAAAAAAGAAAACTACAGATGATTATCGCATTTACAAATAAAGATGCAGAGATAATTCAATAAAATACTAAGAAATTAAATCTGGCAGTATATTAAAAGAATAACAGAATAACAGACCATGTATGACAAAATCAAGTTGGTTCAGAGAAGAAATAATGCATGATGTGAGGATGAATGAATATCCAAAAAAACAAAACCAAACAAAAATCCACCAAAATAATGTGCATGTTTGGAAGTCAAAAGACAAAGATGTTTAAATTCAACAGGAAGACAGTTTCAATACATGATTATCTTTTCCTGATTTTTAAATGTTTATTTCTCCAGTGGGAACATACGTAGCTTTTCTGATTACAAAAGTATGATTATAATTTTTTATAATAACATAAAAGGTATTGCATAGACTATTTCCTGAATAGCCTGTGACAGTGTAAGATCTTTCCACCTTGTAGAAGCATATTTATAGGCAGATAGGCTGGGGCTGCAGCTCAGTGGCAGAGCTGTACTTAGCATGCAACTAGGCCCTGGGTTCCATCTCGAGCATCAAAAAACAAAACAGAAATAAACTTAAAATATCAGTAAACAGCAAGTCAGCAAACAAGAGGAACAAGTTCATCTGAAAAAAGGTGGGCTGTGCGGTCACTGAGTGGCAAGAGTGAGGGCTCGCATTAAGTGCCCAGTGAAATGCTATCCACAATGCAGTCTCCCTTTCCTCCAGCTTCTCCCCTCCTGCCGAGCTGCCACCCAGCCAGCAGGCTGCAAATTTGCATGTGCGTCACTTCAGAAAGCTCTCATCACATAAAGATCCTCACCACACATCTTCAGCTGTCTAGGGCTCAGTGCAGAAAACTAGGATTAAAAATAAAGGACTTTAAAAGCACATGTTTAGGTATAAAATTTACAAGATGAAATCAAAGAATCACTAAAATCATCACAATGATCTGCACAATGTAAAAGGCACACTGTCTACTGTATGTTGTGTTTAATCTCTGATATTTCAGGGGCGGCAGCAGGTTCTTGGAATTCAGATAAAGACAATATGATTCAAATCATGAGAAGAACTAGGAACCTCATTCACAGAAGCCACTTTCTATTTATGGCCAGAAAAAAAGGAATTTTCAAATAATAAAAGGCACAGAATCCTAGAGGAAGCATACCCACTTCCAGTTCCAAATAACCCGTGCTGCAGAAGGCAAAGATCCTCCTGAAAATGGGGAAGTTCAAAGCCTGACCTCATCCTTACAGAACAACCAGGGCTCAAGGTTACAGTAACCTGACTCCCCAGTATTATTTTGACCAATCTCATAAAAACAAAAGCTGCCTCTGATGCATTTCAATGCCCAGCCACCTCATCACAGAACCAAATATTAAAAATTAATAGGCTGGCAAGGCATCTGTCAGGCAGCTCGCTCTGGGTAGACAGTCAGCGCTGTCTCTCTGCTGTCCTGGACAACAGCAGTGCGCACCAGCCTGCTTCCCTTCCTGGTCCTGTCTCTGGTGGGGAAGCTCAGCAGCTGCGCTTCCTCCCTGGCTCCTACTGCTCTCCCGCTGCCCATCTCTGTCTCCACCACCTCCAGAAGAGGCCACTGGCTCCCCCTTTTCCCTTCTTTTCACAACAGTACCTATGGTCAGAATTTACACATTACAAGATACAGCCATCACCCCAGACAGTGAAATGGACAAGGAGGGTACGTGAACTGATACAGAGGATGGATTTCACTGTACCGAGAAAAGAGGAACGTGAAACAGGAACATTCAAGGCAAAGACCGACTTAAAACACACAAGGAAGGGCCGGGGAGTTAGCTCAGTGGTTCTGGCGCCTGTCTTGCAAGCGCAAGGGCCCGGGTTTGATCCTCAGTAACCACATACCATACTGGGCATGGAGACTCATGCCCAGCAGCAACCAGTACCACATACCACTGTGCCGGGAGTGGTGGCTCACGCCTGTAATCCCAGCACTCAGGAGGCAGAGGCAGGATGGATTGCTGTGATGTGAGTTTGAGGCTGAGCTCAGGGCCAGCCTGAACCACAAAAGCGAGACCCTGTCTCAAACACACACACACACACACACACACACACACACACACACACACAAACACAAGGAAGATGATGGGAAAGAGGCAAGTGCTCCAGTGTGAAGGTAACTTAGGTCCCTGAACAACAGCACGCTGCCTCTCCTGACTTGGCCGCACGGCAGGCTCTCCACACACAGCCCTTCACACACCAAACATACCCTGGCCTAAACCTTTCTTCGCCTTCACTCTAAATTTTAGCTAATAGGGTCAGCATGCGCTCAGTCAGTCATGCTCAAAACCTCGGTCTTCCCATCCTGTCCAAATATACAGCACTTCATCAATTTGCAGTATTGCTACTCCAAAAGGATTCTGAATCCCTTCCAGACTCTAATTCTCACTACCACTGATTTCAACCCTACCTCTCAGTTAGGCTTTAACAGAACCACGGAGTATGGCACACAAATGCCCACCAGTCCCTAAAAGTAAATGGACTCCTGGGGTCGCTAGGAAGACGTCTCCACACTCACATTTGTCCTCTCTTTTCTTTGCTCTCATATGGTTTTGGACCTATTTTACTAAAAAAAACAGCACATAAAATAACCATTACTTAACACATGTCCATCTCCTTCACTCTATAAGAAACTCTTCAAGGATATGCACTGCCTCTTACATTCCCATGTATGCTTATCTAAACATAGCATTTCACAATAAAATATTATTAAGGAAAGTAAAACTCTAATGATTCTTCCTGTTCCAGCTTCTCCTTCATCAAGTTCTCCTTTCTGCCACTGCTTGGATCTGGAATGTCCCCCAAAGGCTCATATGTTGAAGGACTGTCCCCAGTGCAGAAATGCTGACAGGTGAGACCTGATCTGTTGTTGAGTTCATAATCTAATGGGCTATGGAGAGATAATAGAAACCTAGGAGTTGGGGCACAGTCCAAGGGAGTGGGTCCTTGGAGATGTGCCTTGGGGCCTGTATCTTGTCCCAGCTTCTTTTCTCTTTGTCCGCTTCCTGGGCACCATGAGCTAAGCAACTTTGCTCCACCAACCCCTCCTCACCATGATGTTCTTTTACCTCTCTGGATCCAAGAGCAATGGAATCAGCTAATCACAGACTAAAATCTCTAAACTGTGAGCCAAAATAAACATTTAAGTCAATCCTCTCAGGTATTTTGACACAAGGCTAGAAAGCTTATTAAATTTCTTTTTCTTTTTTTTCCCCCAACTTCTTATTTTGAATAAGGAATTATTCTTATTTTGAATTAGGAAATTGGAAATATAGTACAGTAGACTGTGTACCTTTCATCTAGTTTTCACCGATGATACTGTAGTACATTATCAAAACCAGGAAGTTGACATTAGCATGATCCATATACCGTGCTCAGATTTTACCAGTGTTACATGCACGTATATAGTTGATGCAGTTTCATCTTATGTATAGATTCTTGTGAGTATAGTTCATGTAATTTTATCACATGCACAGATTCTTGCCAACAACCACCACAATTAAAATACAGAACTGAAGGATAGAAATGCAGCTCAGTGATACAATAGTTGCCCAGCACAAATAAAGCCTGGGTTGAATCCCCAATACCACAGAAAATAAATACATATAGAGAGACATACATACATATATACATACACACATACAAAACTGATCTTTATCACAAAGAGCTTCATTCTACCTCTATTATCATACTGATCTTCTCTTCCTACCTTTTCCTTACTCCATCTGTCCTTAACTCCTGGCAACTACTATCATGTTTTCTATCTCTATAACACTGTTTTTCTTCTGTAGTACTAAGGATTGAATTTAGTATTGCATACATGCTAGCCAAGCAATCTACCACTAAGCCACATCTTTAGCCCTTTCTTTAAATTTTTTGTTTTGAGAGAGCATCTCACTGAGTTGTCCAGCCTGGCCTTAAATTTAAAATCTTTTTACATTAGTCTCCTAAGCAGTTAGGATAACAAGTATGCACCACAAAACTTGAAAAGTTTACAAACCTCATTCAAGGCCATTTAGGATATGGTCTCGATGTAGCCTTACAGCCCTTCCCTCACCCCAACTCTATGAACTCACTACTCTAGCTACACAAGTAACTCTCTACCCTAAAAACATGCACTGCTGCTCCAGCCTCTGTATCTTTATTTATGTCCTTCTTATTTCTATTACTTTCTCTCTTGCTTGTTTACTCAGAAAAAGGCTTTAAGCCTTCTTTGAAGGCTCAGCTAAAATGTCGTATTTATAAAAAGCTGTTTGTAGACTTCTACTGTCCTGAAGGAATTGTATTATTCCCTTCTCCAAACTATTGTGTCTCATGTACACAGGGATATGTATTATTTGCTGTATGTTCACAAAACCCAGTAGTTTTGAGAGAGGAAACAGAGTGTGGCAAAGCTGGCTGGAGAAATAGACAGGACCTGTTCATGACATTACCAGAATACATGTGCAAAACAGTTCACAAGACCGCATATGGACTTCCTTTGAGAACTCCAGCAGGTTTTAACAGGATGGCCTAGATCTGACATCAGCCTGCACTGTAGGATTCCAGCACTCTTTCTGGGGACCCGTATGTAGAAGTTACCAAGGTTTCCCCGAGATTTGGGCAGTGTAAGAGACACAGAGACCAAGAAGAGCTTGCTAGGTGACTTCATGGGAGCCCACTGTTTTCTCCAGCATATTTTTATTGTCTTTTTTCTCTTTACTCAGCCCAAACTCACTCTGCAGAGCCAATTTCTCCTTTGCTCTGCACATTTATTTTCTTGAATAAACTTGGCCACTGCTTTTTGCTCATTTTGTTCAATTCTTTACTCGAGACGAACCTGGAATCAACTCCAGAGGAAGAGGTGAGCAACCCAGAAACCATTAACATTTAGTTGATGAACCACTTTTAGAAGGAGCTACCAGATCATAGTCCGATTCAACAGACTTTCCCAAGTGCCCCCTTTCTGCTACCTATCACTATAGGGACTGAGCACTGGAAATACAAAGATAAAGTGCTCTGGGGGACTTTGCACCCAGTACCTCGGTGCCTGGCTCACCAAGGATACACACCAGAAACTTTTTGAACAAATTAATAAATAAATCCTAAAATCTGCAGCTCACCCGGAAGCATTTTAAGACTCAGTGACCTAGAGCATCACCCATGTCTCTGATGCTGCTGAATGACACCAGAAGTCACTGATCATTGACTATTCAACAAGCGCTTCCGGGATAACTACTATATGTCAGGTACTTTTCTGGGTATTCAGGATACAGCAGTAAATAAAACTGACCAAATCGCCTGCCCCTGTAGAGCTTACCATACAAGGAAGTAGGGAGACACACCCTAACATTCATACATAATTTTAAATGTACGTTAGATTGTGGCTATACAGAAAAACAGAACAATAAAGGCAGCACCAAGGAAGGCAGGCTGTGCCTGCCGGGCAAGCACAAGGCCCTCGGGGGACAAGAAGGGTAATACAAATGTGAATGTGGAGGCAGAGGGTGGATAACGTTAAATCAATGGTCAGAGGAGTCCCAAAAAGGTGACATTTAAACAAAACCATGAAGGAGCAGAGAGGGCATGCCACCAGGGTTATTTGGAGGGAGACTGTCTCAGGCGAAAGGCAAAGCACGCAGGTGAGAGATCTACAGTAATAGATTAGACAACAGAAGGCTGAGCCTGGGAACACAAGAAACTGAGCTCAGGGCAGCGAAAGGTTGTGTATGTGTATGGATGGCAGGAGAAGGGAGGGGGCTCTAAAGATCTTCTAGGACACAGGAACGATTCTCCCTTGACTACTGGTAAGAGTTTCACTTTTTATCCCTTTCTGTTTTTGTTCCCCCTGATTATTTTGTGACACTCTCCCACTCTTACAAGCCCCCAAAATGGCACCGATGGCTAACATAACCTATCAAATTCAGACCATGACAACTTCTAATTTCCAAGATGCAATATCTATTTGGATATGGCCCTCAAAAGGTGGGAGCAAATCAAAAAGCCTTCCAGATTACATTTATCCTAAACCACCTCATTTCTAATTCGCTAATTCCTTTTTTAAAATTAGTTTACCCTTTGAATCAAAAGAGTGATACAAAAGAAATGATCTCTCCTCCAACCAAGTAAATTAAACCAGGGGTTAGAACACTGAAGGTGTGGGCGTAACAGAGATTAAACATGATCCCTGAGCTGGCTGTGAACGGCCATGAGCTTTACGGAGGAATGGAGAGGAGGCTGCTAACCTCAGCAGGTAGGGTCAGTTCCAAGGACTCTAACAGCTATGTGGCTGAGATGGCAACAGGACAGGTATCTCCTGCCTACAGCTCTTTCTTAAATAAAGGAACATAAAAAAATAGAGAAAAACCTGCATTTGAGCTGGAGACCAGAAAGGAGGTTATCCCACTCGCCTAGAACTTTGAGGAATTTCTACCACATGTAGTCAAGATGGAGCAGGACCAAAGAGAGTGCAGCAGGCTTTCTATGGAGAAGCAATATATCCATGTAATACAGATAAGCAGCACCAGCAGAGTATGAAAGACAGCAGGGAAGCAGACTCACAACTACAACAGAGGCCAATCTCTACACCGAAGGGCGTTCCCAGAATCCTGAATGGACATTATCACACCCAATATCTTGTCCAGGCCACCTTGCCCAGAAGAAAGCCCAGCCTTGATGGACTGAGTCCAATAATGGACAACCCCAGAACAAACTCAGTCAACCTCAAACTTCTACTTGTTCTTTGACTTGAATGTAAAGAAGTCAGGTGGGGGACGGGGAGTTAGCTCAGTGGTTCCGGCGCCTGTCTTGCAAGCACAAGGACCCAGGTTCGATCCCCGGAAACCATATACTATACTGGGCATGAAGACTCACCCCAGCAGCAACCAGCACCACAATACCACAGTGCCGGGCGTGGTGGCTCACGCCTGTAATCCCAGCACTCGGGAGGCAGAGGCAGGAGGATTGCTGTGATATGAGTTTGAGGCTGAGCTCAGGGCCAGCCTGAACCACAAAGCGAGACCCTGTCTCAAAAAACCTAAAAAAAAAAAAAAAAAGAAGAAGAAGTCAGGTGGGACTCACGATTATCTCTATAGGAATTCACCTCTTATGAGATAGGTGAGAGCAGCAAAACTCCAAGAGTTTATGCAGAATAAAATTTAAGGGGGCGCATGCACTCAGCACTTGGAAGGTTGAGGCAGGAGGATCTCATGAATCTGAGGCCAGCCTGGACTACACAGTGAGTTCAAGGCCAGCCTGGACTACTACAGAAGGAGATTGTGCCTCAAAAAAATAAAAAAGGATTTAAGGAGTCATAACTATAATAATTAAATAAAGGACTGTTTAAAAAGAAATTTCTGAACTAGAAAAGATTAAGTAGAAACTAAAACTTTGTTGATTTAAATGTAAGTTTTCAGGTACTTGTGATGAAATATATGTGTCAATCCAGCACCGAACAGCCAACCAAAGGATACACATATGTTTGGGCTTGTGCTGGTGTTATTGTTATGTAATTGTGTTATAATAATTAAAGGTACATAAACACTGTACAGTCTAGATAATGTCAATCTAGTGATTAAAGATTAAACATTAATAATCTCTAATATGTATCTATAAACAAGTATATTTTGCTTATATATCACTCCGGTAACCAAAATGATTAAAAGGTAACAAGTTTAGGTAAAAATGTCTTTATATGAAAAAATATGATGGTTTATAAAAAAAGGAAACAATGCTTATGTATATACAGGGTGAGGAGTTTGGAAGAAGGGAAAAGGAATGAGAAAAAATAAAAATCAAGATGTGTTGTATATAGGTACAAACTCTCAATGCTGAATGTGATCACAATGTATGTATAAAATGTACCAATAAAATCAATTTTAAAGTATCCTTGTCATTTAATATTTTATAATCAGTCATTTTATATTAAAATGGACATTTAAATGGTGTTTCACATAATATCATGATTGTCATGCTGAAATACCATGTGTGGCTCTTGATCTCAAGTTTTCCCTGTAAAATTTTATAATTGTTATCTGTTAATATTCTGCAAGGATCCAGCTTCTAAAACAACCAGGACTGGTTAAAAAAAAAAAAAAAAAAGGCAACACTCCTTTGGTTCTACCTCATATTTCAAAGTGCCTGATACCTAGATGAAATTATAACAGTCTAGTTCACTGCTCCTACTACAATACTGATGTAACCGATTCTCTTTGCTTGGTGTTCAACAACTGAAGTTTGGAGACCAGGACAAGAAAGTTAATTGGGTTAAGAGGATAGCCAGTGTTTTGGCCTGGGCCCTCCAAGGTCAACAAAGACCCAAGTCGGAGGGAACCTTTTCTACAGCATCCTACAATTTTGGTGAGTCCCCAAACTTCCTGAGCAGGGAGATTGATGTATCCCAGAGGACAGGAATCAACAAATGTATGGTATGCAAAAAAAGAGGGTCACCAAAGAGGGAAAAGTCTCCTATGCTTTCATAGAAAGCAACATGGTCAAGCAAGACTGTGCCCCATTCTAATGGCAGACACTGACAGAGAAGCCAAGGGGCTTTGTTCTGTATATGGTTCTAAATTTAATGCCTGAAGAGACTTAACTGACATTGATAGGGAGTAGGAGGTTAATTTTTATTAACATGGGTCCCACTTTAACTTGTTCTTCAATATCTACCACAAAAGTATAACCAAAAGATGTACAAAAACAATACCACAGTAATAAAAGCTAGACATAAAAGGGACTCAAATCACTGATCCTTTCTGGTAGTTTTCAGCTATACCAGTAGCTGACAACTGTGATAGTTCAGTGAGACTTAAAAAACTACCATGGAGGCCAGGAATTTAGCTCAGCAACAGACCATCTACCTGGCAAGACAAGGCCCTGAGTTTGACTCCCAGTACAAAGACAAAAAACAAAACAAACTACTGTGGAAACTATGAAAGCTCAACAAGAGTCCTTAAATTCCTGCTAAAACTGTCCTACCAAACTCTCCATCTACTTACAGATAAAACTAGAGAGATTTATGACAAGACATATGGATAACCTCCATCAGTAGAGCCAATTTGTTACAGTCACTATTCTAGTCCCTACAGGTAGTGACTGGATATGGCACTTTCCCTAACCTGCTTTTCCATTCTAGTGTCTGTGCCTCGATTATATATGCTTTAATATCTTATTTATTCTTGCCTAGAGGCTGCCAAACTCCAAGTGACCATGCAGAGGAACCAATAACAAATGTGCCAGGCTACTTTTACCAACATCCACTAAATCAACCTTTTGAAGGGAGTTCAAAACTGCTAAACTGCAACATGCCTTCTTCTCAAGGTCCATTAGAGTAGCACTTTAAAGAAGTCCCCTTACTGGGGTCTCCCCAACACACTCTTCTCAGCTTCATGCAGCTAGACTGAAACCTTGCCTACTCTCCCCTAACTGAAGTTAAAGGTATCTCTGCAGAGGGAGAAATATAGGTAAGTAAGTTAGAAATTAATAGGGAGTCAGGTAGGGGTATGCCCTTAATGGAGTCAATGCAAAGAGCTGAGAACATCCAGGACTGTGGCTTGAAATGCATCTGAAGATTAAAGACAGAGTCGCCAGATTCACATAACTGGGATAAATGGAAGCTTGAGATTACTGGTATCAGTCTTGTGAGATTTTCTATATAAATAAACCATTATCTCCGGGGTGGACCATCCTCTCCTATCCACTAAGACTAAAACTACTGAGGTTATTAAAACTAAAGTCAAGAGTAAGATTACAGATTATGCGTCAAGGTTATTGATGTCGTCCATATCCCCCTCCTACTACTGGATTAACACTAGCTAAGTGGGTATACTCATAATCATATTGGCTGATCATAATTTGACTCACACTGTATCCATCCCTCAAGACCCTGCTCTATAAAACTTTATCAGAAAAGTGGGCTCAAAAAGAAAAAGTGGGTTCATTGCCAACCCATTAGGGACCCCACTTGTCTCTCAGAAGCTATTCCTGATAACAGAAGAAAGTAGAAGCAAATCAAACTGACCAGGCCCAGTGGTGGACACCTGTAATCCCCGCATTTAGTGAGCTCAAGATGAGTCTAACCTACATAGCAAGACCTTGTCTCAAAACAAAACAAATTAGTAAAGTTAGTAAAGTCAAGATCTCAGGAAAGTATCAAAAGACAAAAATGACATAAGGATTAATTTTAACAGTATAGGATGAAGAGCACAGAGTTAGAAGCGTGGGCTTAACAACAACAACAAAAAACACCAAAAACTTGTTAGTTAGCAAATAAATACAGTGGACCCTTGACTTACAAATCTGACCAATTCCCACGCTGGATGTAAGCTAATATAGCTGAGATCTGGATGTTTACTTAGATACATAGTATAGATAACAAGAGGCAAATGAATCTTCTAGTAATCTAATTAAACCAAGTTGTTCATATGTCAGCCTGGTTGTAACTAAGGGCTCAATGTTTTATATATCAATTTTTTAAAAAGGAAAGGAAAAGGAAGCATAGAGTAGCTAAGTAATTTGCCTAGGGATTCAGAGAACATAGGATGAATCTAGTGTTCAAACAGAAACATCTTGAATCCAGAGCCTATTTTATTCTGTGATCAGAAATTTTACATTATAAGTGAGAAGTATGATACAAATATGAAAGTTATACAGAATAATTAATACAAAAAATGAACTGTATTGGCTATTTCTAGCGTTTTTCCCACAAGTGGGACACATTTATTCCAAGAAGTTCAAAGAGTTATATAAAATATAAAACACTGTCTACTGGTTAAATAAGTGTTTCATTTAAAAATCTATCAGAACTAGTATGTTCAATCAAAATTGAAAAACACAAAAACAACATGCATAAATCAGCTGCATTTCTATACATTAACAATGAGCAATTCAAAGAAGAAATGAAGAAAGCAATTCCACTTACTATAGCATTGAACAGAATACAATGTTCAGGAGTAAATTCAACTAAGAGGTCAAGACCTGCATACTGAAATGACAAAACAAAAGATACCCTAGGTACATGGATTGAAGACTTGTTAATATGTCAGGACTACCCAAAGCAATCTACAGACTCAAGGCAATCACAATCAAAATTCCAACAAAACAGAATATCTATCTTAAAATTTATATGAAATCTCAAATAATTCTATATAGCTAAAACAGTCTTAAAAAAGAACCAAGTTGGAGGTCACTTACTTTTTTATTTCAAAACTTGTAACAAAGATATGGTAATCAAAATAGTGTGGTACTAATGGAAAGTGGACCCACAACTAAATGAAATAGAATGGAGAGCCACAAATAAACTCATATATACAGCCAAATGATATACTCAAGCCCATACTTTCAGTGGTTCCTGCCTATCTATAATCCCAGCCATTCAGCTGAGACACGAGAATCTCAACTTCAAGATCAGCCTACGCTAGTTAGCCAGACTTTATCTCAAAAACAAAACAAATTAACCAACAGATTTTTCAACAAGGGAGCCAAGATCATTCAAGGGGGAAAGGACAATCTACTCAACAAATGGTACTGGGAAAAATGACATTTAGGTACAAAAAATGAGGACTCTTACAATTACCAAAAAAAAAAACCACAAAAAACCTCAAAGTAGATCAAAAATTTAAACACATAAAACAAAAATTAAAAAAAAAAGAAGAAAAGCTTCCTGACACTGAATTTGGCAACTATTTCTTGGATATGATATGAAACACGTATGCAACAAAAACCAAAAGTAAACAAATGCAAAATTTAAAGTTTCTAGGCATCAAGTGATACTGTACCAAATGATACTGTACTCAAAACAAAAAATAAAATAAAAAGAGATATACAACTGGCTTATCCTGATATAAGAATAGTTTATATAAATATAAGAAGCATGAGAAAACATGTTCAACATCACAAATCATTTAAAAAATTCAACCAAATAATGAGATATCACTGCATATATCACAAAAAGATGAATATTTATCAAAAGAAAGAAAGAAAATAACAAAGGATGGCAAGGATGTAGAATAATAAACTCTTGTACAATGCTGATGTAAACATAAAATGATGCACCTGCCATGGAAACCACTATACTAAACTAGAATCCCTCAAAAAATTGAACATAGGATTAACAGATGATCTAGCAACCCCACTTCTGAAAAATCCCCAAAAGAAATGAAAAAAGAGCTAGACAAGATTATTTGTAACACCTATTTTCATAGCAGCGTGATGCGCAATAAATGAAAAGTAGAAGCAGTTTAAGCAACCACCAACAGATGGATAATCAAAATGTGATTTACACACACAACAGAATAATTTATAAGATTAAAAAAGAAATTTTGACTAAATAAATGGAAAGAAGATTTTATGTTACATAAACCGCCACAAAACAAGAATTATTTTATGAGGTACCTAAAATAATTTAACATATAATTTAACATAACACAATTCAATTTCATAAGGAAAGGAAGTAGAATGGTAGTTGCCAGATGCTCGGAGGAAAGAGGTTTAAGAGATTCCTATTTAATGAGAACAGAGTTGTAGCTGCAGAAAATGAAAAGGTTCTAGAGATCAATACTAGTGATGGCCATACAATGTAAATGTACTTAATGCTACAGAAGTGTTCATTTAAAAATGGTTAAAATGGTAAATTTTACTTTTTTTAGTTTTTTAGAGACAGGGTCTCACTTTGTAGTTCAGGCTGACCCTGAGCTCACTATTTAGCCTAGGCCAGCCTCAAACTCACAATAATCTTTCTGACCCCTGCTTCCCAAATGCTGGGATTACAGGCCTGCGCCACCACGCCTGGCACTGTGGTGTGTTAAGGGAGAGCTTCAAGTCTGGCTAGGGCAAGTGAATCGTGTGCCTGTCTCCTGAGCCTAAAGGTTGAGACTGTCTCCCTGCAGACTAAGAGACCCTTAGGGGCTTGAACACACTCGCTCCCATGCCTTGAACCTTGTTAGTGGCCATCTTGACAGCCCCACCCCTCTTGTCTCTCACCCATGGCCTCACCTTCCCCCATAGCTCATGCCACATAGACCCCCAACTCATAAAATTCTCTTTTTGAGCAAAACCCTAGGTCAAACCAATAGACCTTTTCTTCCTCCTAGCCTTCACCCCGCACTGTGACCTTTCACTATATATGTAACACTTAAGCCTGAATAAATCGGAAGTTCCAAAAACATTCCCCAGGGTCTGTGCTTGACTCTGTGCCTCACCCTCTCCAGCCGGGAAAACCTCACATAGACAACAACCAGCAGTGTGTGCTACTGATTGTTGATGGGCATGAGTCACCAGGCCTAACACTGTGGTATGCACTTACTAGGGATTGAACCAGGGACCTTGTGCTTGGCAGGCAGACATGGGAACCACTGGGCTAAATCCCTGGCCCAAATTTTACATTTTTAACCACATAATGGGGGTAGGGTCGACAGTCTCTCTACCCATTGGCAGCTAATGTGTGGTCTCAGAAAAGTTTCTTAAGTAAAATGAGGTAATAATAGCACCTACCTCTGAAGGACACTGGAGGAAAAGGCAATGATCCGAGTAAAGGCGCACAGTACTCCACCACTAAAAGTTACTCTCATCATTATGATGTGATTATGAGCATGGCAAACTGACTCCGGAATTTCTCCAGAAAAGACAAAAATGTGCTTTTGGATGGAATACTGTGGGAGACACCTGTGACTCCAGCATTCGAGAAGCTGAGGTAGGAAGATCTCTGTGAGAGTTGGATACCAGCTTAGAGTACATAGTGAGCTCAAGATCAGCCTCAATAACATAACCAGATCCTGTCTCAAAAAAACAAACAAAACAAATGCATTTCTGAATCATTATCCAGAGACAGTTGTTTTCATTTCATCTGATTTTTTGTTGTTGTTGTTTTTAGCTTTTTTGAGACAAGGCCTTGCTTTATAGCTCAGGCTGGTCCTGAGCTCAGCCTCAAATTCAGCAATCCTCTGCCTTTGCTTCCCAAATGCTGGTATTACAGGCATAAGCCACCATGCCTGGCACTGTGGTATGTGGTACTGACTGCTGGTGGGTTTGAGTCCCCAACCCCGGCATTGTGATATGTGTTTACTGTAGATCGAACCCAGGACCTTGTGCTTGCAAGGCAGGTGCCAGAACCACCTAGCTAAATCCTTCACCCTCATGTGAAATTTTGATAAAGGTCCTTTCTATTGTGTCCTCCAATGGCACCTATCCCTTCACCATTCAACCTGAACTATGCTCTGTAGAAATTTTACCCAGCAAGCCTCAATCTTGCCTGAGGAGAACAGCTATTCCTTGGAAAACTGAAGAACCAACACGTTCACACCAGTGGGGAAGATACAGTTCAGTTTATGAAAAGCAACTCAGTAATGATCTCTAAGCTGGTCCTACTCTTCAAAGGTCTCCATTCTACTACTTTGTTAATTTATAGATTTGCCAGAGTTTTCGTCAGTGTTCAAGCCTTATTTGGACAAGTGCACATCATGCTTCTGGATCTTTAGAAGTATTATTTTCCATTAAAGGCTGTCACATTTTGACAAGGTAATTTAAGCAATTATGAAGGCTCAAGTCTAGATCTGGGGGAAACCAGGAAAATGTAGTGGATGCTGATTATCTCCCTAAGTCCAATGGCCTACTCTAGACCGGTACTACTGTCAAGTCAAGGAGGCTGAGAAGTTAAGCATCTGAAGATAAATGTTTTGTGCGGATCCAATAGTTGCACAATCACAGTGAGGTTCAAGAACCTAGGAAGGGGGAAGGCCACAGCTCTGTGACAATACAAAATTTGTATCTGATCTCTGTCCCCAGTTCCTGACATAGTGCCTAAAATCCTTGTAATTTCCTGAGTGATGGGTTGATAACAGCAACTTTTATCATAATATTTGGTCTTCATCCTGGATTCAGGCACAAGAGCTTTCCGGAATGGAAAGAGTGGCTTACTGTGTACTAATAAAATGACTGGTGGCTGGGGTTTCCAGACAGCTCTAGGATCAGAGCATCAATCGTGTGATTAGAGGGTTGAAGCTTTCTGCCTTTCCCTCAACCTCCAGGGAGCCGAGGGGCTGGGGACTGAACTAATCACTAGAAGCCTATGATTCCATCAATCTTGCCTGGTAATAAAACCTCCAATGAAACCTTAACTGACCTTTGGAGGGCTTCCAGGCCGATCAACATGTGCAGGTGCCGGAAGACTGGCCCTGCGCGGAAGCTCCAAGCCCTTCCTTACACCTTTGCCTCTCCATCTTTTCATTTATATCCTTTCTAACAAACCAGAAATGGCAGCAGGTGTTTTCCCGAATGTTACAAGCCATTCCACAAGTTATCAAACACAAGGAAGGGGTCCAGGAACCCCTGATTTCTAGCCAAGTTGGTCAGAAGGACTAACGGCCCTGGCATCTGAAGTGAGTGCAATCTTGTGAGCCTGAGCCAGATCTCCAAATGGACTCAATCAGAATTAAACTGAACTGTAAGAGACCCAGCTGGCTGGAGAATTAGCTATGCATGTGGCGGGGGGAGGGGGGTGTTCCTACACATTTAGTGTCAGAAATGCTGTGAGTAGCGGAATCCATTTTCCTTCTAAGCACCATCATCAGCTGAGTCAGCTCAGAAGACAGGCAAAAAGAACTTACTGTATTTAATAAATGTTAAAATTACTAAATATGCACTTTGTTTCATTTACTGGTCATAATGGGGAGAGAAAAATACCAAAGGAAAGCACAGTTCTGATAAAAAACAAAAAAAAGGTTGAAAACTTATGGCAAGGAAGGAGACAAGGAAGTGGAAGAGCTCAGAGAAAGGAAAAGAAAGCAGGAGGGAAAAATGGAAAGAAGGCTTTTTATATAAGGAAGGAAAGAGGACTTAGTGGGGGAGAAGCAAGATATGTCATGTATAGGCACAAAGTCCCTATAACAAATGTTATCACTTTGCGTATCTAAAATGTATCAATAAAGATTTTGCTTTCAAAAAAAAAATCTCAGGGAAGGAAGACAGAAGAAGCAGAGTGACCCCAGGAGAGGTTCGGCAGGTGTGAGGTGGGGCCCAGCAAAGCAGCTCTGGTGAGTGGTGAGACCTTCGCTGTGGAGGTGGCACAGCAAGCTAAAGCCTCCTGGCGGTGACAGCAACGGTGACAGCGGCCAGATGAGGACTTGGCCGTGCCAGTACCCACAGCACTGGTTCCTCCACCACAGTGGAATGAATGTGCCCCCCCAAATCCCCATACCCTAACTCCAGAAAACTGTAAATGTGAAGTTATTTGAAAAGGGGAGTTTATTATAGTAAGGACCTCCAAGTGAGATCATCCTGATTATCCTGGCAGGACCTACGTCCACTGACAAGAATCCCACAAAGAGACACTCAGAGGCAGACACAGAAGAGGACGCAAGCAGAGGCTGGAGTGAGGCAGTCACAAGCCACAGAACTTCCCAGGAATCAGAAACTGGAAGGGGCAAGGAACAAGTCCCGAGAGGCTGTCAAGCGAACAAAGCCTGGCAGCACCTTGACTTCAGACTTATGCCTTCCAAAACCGTGAGCAGATAAAATTCTGTCATCACCCAGTCTGTTATTTGCTACTGTGACCCTGGGAGACTAATAAGACCCTAACTGTACAAAAAACAAAACATCAGTATACTACTTCTCATGGGCACCATCAAAAATCTTCTTCCTAGTGGGAAATTTCCCGAGGAGATCCCCCAGGATTGTGCTTTCAATGCTACTCTACTTCAGCCTTACCCTACTGCTCAAGGACTTCCCAGAGTCCCAAGGGCCCGCACAGCTGAGTGCTGCTAAGCGCCCCACACTTCGACGTATGTGGACTCTGAGCCTTATAGGAGGACACAGAATGGGAAGCAGGGTAGGTAATTTTGCTTTTTAACTAAATCAGGAGGAAATACCACTTTCCCATCTATATGGTTCAAAGAATAAAGACAGATCACAGTGGAAGATGGTTCAATAACCAATGTAAGGAATTTCTAAAGGGATCTAAGACAAAGGATCTCCGCAATGCATGATGTACAGGACAAGGAAAAATGCTGCCCTGACACCCTCGCCCCTCTTCGATCCTAGGCTTTTTCTCCTCATGCATTCTTCCTTGTTTCTTTCAAATTATGAGTTTATTCTTATATGAAAGGGCCTATATTCACACACAAAGAAAGCAGAAACCAAGAAATTTCCAGAACTTGAAGACTTATTGGTAGGAGTTCAGTACTATCAACCTCCTTCACTAGACTATATACCCCTGGAGAACAGGTCTATATCTGTTCATTGTGCTTTCAACAGTGAACACGTTAGAGGCTCAAATATATTATTTTTCTTTTTTTGAGACAGGGTCTGGCTTTGCAGTTCAGGCTGATCCTGAACTAGCCTCGAACTCAGCAATCCTCCTGCCTCTGCCTCCCGAGTGCTGGGATTACAGGTGTGAGCTGCCACACTCGGCACTGTGGTATTGTGGTACTGATTGCTGGTGGGCATGATTCACCACATCCAGTATTGTTGTATGCAATTACCAGGGATTGGACCCAGCCCTTGCATTTGCAAGGCAGGCACCGGAACCACTGAGCCAAATCCCCAGCCTTCAAATATATTAACTGACCAGTCTCAATTAAAGGTAAAATACTAAAAGGTAAATTTTATTTATGTTATTATTCCAACCAAAGAATACTTTTTAAAATGAGACAATGGAACACCACTTCACAGCTATGAGGACTTAATTATCTTCAAAAACAGAAAGTGGTAATGAGGATGTGGAAAAATCAGAACCCTTATACCAGTGATGGCAAACTTCTAGAGTTTTCAACCATACAAACAAGCAACTGTGAGACGTGGGCTGTAGGTTCACCACCACTGCCTTCTACCTTGCTGAAAGGAATGTAAAATGGTTTAGCTCATATGAAGAGTGTGGTGGCTCATCAATAAGGTAAATCCACCCACTCGTTAAAAACGGGTATTTATAACTTGTACCTATATAATGGGATAGTACTCAGCCATAAAAAGGAAGTAAGTAGTGTAACATGGATGAACCTCAAGAAAACTACAGTAAGTGAAAGAAGTCAGATTTAAACAGAATCGCAGGCTAGAGGAACTGGAACTTTAAAGGACTGGTTTCCTTTTGAGATGATGGAAATGTCTTCAAACTACAAATGCTTAGAACTACACAGATGGTGGCTATGTAACACTGTTAACATAGTGAGCGTCACTGAACTGTTTCTTTAAAATGGTTAGTTATTGAATTTATCTCCATTTTTTAAAAAGAAAAAGTAAAATAAGCCCAAGTTTACTGTTGTCCGTAGAATTCAAAGTAAAATACACATATAATATAATTTTTGAGTGATTTAAGTCATCACCAGGTCATGCGGGCGGGACCCAGGGTCTGATCAGGGTTTCCTAACCTGGGCACTGTCTTTTGGGCTGGCAAACTCTCCATCATGGGACTGGCCGGGTACATACCAGGGCACCCACGTGATGCCAGTAACACTCCTCCACCAGCTGTGAAAACCAATGTCTCCAGAAGTTGTCAAATGTACCCTGGGGCAAAATAGCCCCCTGATGAGACCCACTGATCTCAATGGGAAAAAGGCTCTTCCAGTAATTACTAAGAATTTATTTTTCTGTCAAGCTGTCAGTACGATTCCATTTCTCACTGACCCTACCATAGATGACCTATTTGTGCAACCTTCTGGCACCTGGTGATAATATTCTATCTTCTAACCTGAAGCTGCCTCAAGTCACCTACAAGGGCTCTGGACACTCTGCTTTCTACATATTACTGAGTGGCTGGCCCCATATTATCTAGTACTCCCCGTCAGGTCCCAGAATTCGGCACTATGGCTCCATTAGTCCTCACAAAACAAAAGGATGTTTTTCAGGTACAGGTCAAGAAAAAAGCAAACCTACCAGTTTTACAAGTAGAACACAGCCTCCCCGACCCTAAGCCTTCATTCCTCAATCTCAGTAGTTAAAAAACAATACTACAAACCATCATCCCACTGGCAAACAGGGTAACAGGTAAAACTACAGGTTCAAATTACCTGTCCCTAGGAGACAGAATTGAATTTTCAAGGAACTCAATAATTTCTAACTTCAGAGAATACAATCAATTCAGCTAGTTGTTTTTTAACATCAATCTTTTACAAAGCCTCAAGATCTTGAGAGGAGAAATAATTTCTAATCCCATTTGAATCTATGCAGCCTTGGACACATGTAATTTTCTTTTGCAAAATGTGTGAATTATGCTATTTGCATTTCAGGTTTATTGCATGAATTCAATACCCACTTCCTAAGCACCTACTTCCCAAGAGCTTATAAAAAGATGAGTGGGAACTTGACTTTAAGATGGATCAGAGGTTAGTGAGAAACAGTTTAAAAGGCAAAGAAATAAATACATTTTTACAGTAAGATGCAACTAATACTATAAAGATATATGCCAAAGCTCTCAAGTGTGCCAGAGTACAAATACGGGGAACAACCAATCCCACATAAAAGAAGTCAAGAGAGAACGCCAGCTGCACCTTCCCTCTGCGCCCAGGTGAAGCTAAGAGCTGTGCCGTACAGTTGGTCCTCCAGCCCCAAGGGCTCCACTTGTTTTCAAGAGAAAAACAAAACTACATCTGTACTGAACATGTACAGATTTTTGTACTACGAATTATGCTCTGAGAAGATTGAAAGTATATGGGGGATGTGTATAGGATACATGAAAATACCAAACCAGTATTTATCAGTGGCTGAGTAGTGATGGATTTTGGTGTCCACAAGACACGCAGGTACCCACGCCCAGGACAATGAAGAGCAGCTATATACTACAGATGTGGAGGAGACTATTTCATGAAGACTAATCATTTTCATTAATGAACAAATGGGAAGAATATGCAGGCTATCACTTCTAACTCAGGGCTTTTTCACTAACAGTCAAGTCTTCTCCTTTATCTGGAGAGCACAGAGCAAAGATTCAGGGAAGTGGTCTTTCAACACTCAACTGAGAGCCAAGCATGATGGTAATCCCAGCACTTGAGAGGCTGAGGCAGGAGGATCTCCACAAATTCAAGGTTAGCACGAACTACATAGTGAGCTCAAGGCTACCTTGAAATATATAATAAGACCCTATCTCAGGGAAAAAAAAGAAAAAATACTCAGGTGAGGTAAAGGGCTGCCATAAACACTGATTATTAGTTCAATGTGACAAAAGAGAACCAAGAGGCTACCAACCTGACTAGGAGGGTCTAAAAGTTAAAGATGAGCAGAAACTCCCAGTGGTAAAACAAAAAGTAAATTCAAAACTAAGTACTGATGATGCTCTACATTGATCATGCTAAGACTCAAAGGAGAAAAGAAATTTCATTATTTATACATATATGTGAAGTAAATATACATCTTACTTACCTAAACATACATGGAAGAAAAAGGAAAATTTACCTTAATCAGAAATGACAGTGATACCACCCCAAATGTGTCAATCTCCTCTGATCTCAGAAACTAAGCAAGGTCAGGCCTGGTAATACTTTGGATAGGAAGAAATGACAATAAAAATGACTCTTTGTAATCCAGCCAAAAGACAAATCCACTAGATCCCTCCTGGCCAGCTCCTGCACCAGCCAACACCCTTGCACCACCAGCCCTCCGACTCCATATTTTCCTACACCTCAGTAGGTGAGGGCAAGAGTCAGAACGTTCCTTGCTCTCAGGACTTACTCTTCCATTCACTTGAAAAATTCTGCTGCTTTGGGTTCAGGCTTCCACGCTGCCTTTCCTGTGGACCTCCTCCCTCCTGCTTATTCCCCAGGGCTCACGGAAGCCTTTGGCATCCTGGCTTCCTCGGCTCCACAGCTCTTGCCATCATCCTGGGTGTTTGCAAAATCCACACAGATGCTTTGCACCTATACCATGGCCTTGAAAATTCCCTCATCTGAATGACCTTCGGTCCTCTCCACGAAAAGCATGCTCGGTCACGCTCCACATCTGTCAATACCAGTCTCCTATGTCAACATTTCACTTACTGAAGTAGTCTTTTATGCTTTCATTCTGCCCTTGGTTTTTTCTTCATACTCACCTTGTCCTCCCTGCTTGGACTCCTCCATTTTCCCCAATCAACCAGCAGAGCCATGCCTCAGATAGTCCTGTCTTCTTACTCTGGCTCCACTACTGACCGCCCAGACATGAACACCTCTGTGCCCCTGGCCTCCAGCTCACCTACCCAACAACCTTGGATCAAAGCTCAGTCTGCTTTCTGCGCCGACAACCCCAGGCCTCTGCATTCCACAGGGAAGAATCACAGCGTTGCAGAACTGCAACACTTTCAGTTCATGATCTTCATCATGAGGGCCTGGCTCTTTCTCCCATCTACCCAAATGGCCAAGCCAGGCCTTCAGGTATCTGCTCGACCCCTCATTTACCCCCACTTATCTCTCCTTACTCCAGAAAACTGAGGGCATCTTCATCCCACATTCACCCATTATTTCATGTCTATTCTGCGACGGCCATGGCTTGCGAACAAAACACACAAGCTCATGGAGCTTTCATTCTAACGAGAGGAGACAATAAACAAAGAAATAAAAGAAACAAGAAAGAAGACAAGGGAGCACTGGGGAAAGATAGGGTCTGCAATTTTTAGAAGAAGGGTTGGGAGGGACTCTCCAAGAACGTGACATTTTAGGTCAGAGAGAACAAGTTTTGAGGCTAAGTAGAGCAAGCACATCGCTCAGGCAGAGGAAAGTACAGCAAGTACCAAAGCCCTGAGAGTAGGAATGAACCTGCCTCGCTTTAAGGAACCCCCCAAAGAATCTAGTTAGAATAGAGTACAATAACCAAAGAAGAGGATAGTGAAACAAGAGTGCAGAGAGGTGACCAAGGATTCTAACCACTTCAGGATTTCGAGCTTTTCTCTGAGTGAGAGGGGGAGTCCCTGGATGGCTCTAAGCAGCTAAGTAACAGGAAATGGCCTGTAATTTAAAGGTCTGCTCTAGTGACTGTGTTGAAAACAGACTGAGGAGCTGCAGTGGAAGCAAAGAAACAGCTGCCCGTACCCAGGTCTTTTAGGGTGGTCCAAGGAAACAGCGCAGGAGGCAGTAAGAAGGGGCTGGATGCTGAGTGCACAGCAGAGGATTTTCTTATACATTATATGAGAAACAAGAGACTGTCAGCCTGAGACGACGAAGGATGGAGGCTTAGAAAGAGGTTTGTGACCTGAGTTTCTGGAAGAAAAGAACTGCAATTTTTTTTTTAAGAGACAGGATCTCACTATGTAGTTCAGGCTGGCCCTGAGTTCACGATGTAGCCCAGGCAAACCTCGAACTCACAGCAATCCTCCTGCCTCTGCCTCCCGAGTACTGGGATGACAGGCATGAGCCACCATGCCCCGCACTGTGGTATGTAACGGTCCTCCAGTCTTTATCCCACCTGATCTTTTAGGGACATCTAACTGTCTCCTTTAATTTAGGTTCCCCTGTCTTCAAGACTCTACAGTCAGTCCACTCATACCTTTCCACAATGTATTTCTCTGCCATCATTGGGGGTTTATCTTACTAAGCTATCTGTAAACACTGCTCAACCTCAATTCCACACTCAGTTCATTGCTCCTCTGCTTCATTTTTTTGGCAGTACCAAGCATCAAACTTGGGTCTTTGTGCTTGTAGTTGTGGTTATCACTGAGCTAAATCCTCAATCCCTGCTTCTTGACTAGTATTTTCAAAAGATTCCTACATGGACAGCTTCAAACAAGTCAATTCAAGACACTTCACTTCCTTAGGTAGTTCTCCCTAAAACATTATTTGCTCAGGACCAAGGATTTAGCTCAGTGGTTCCGGTGTCTGCCTAGCTAGCACAAGGTCCCAAGTTCGATCCCCAGCAAGCACATACCACAGTGCCAGGCGTGGTGGCTTAAGCCTGCAATCCCAGCACTTGGGAGGCAGAGGCAGGAGGATTGCTGTGAGTTCGAGGTTGGCCCAGGCTGAACTACAAAGTGAGATCCTGTTTCCAAAAAGAACAACAACAATAAAATATGATTTGCTCAAGTTCTGCCAAAAGCCCTTAACTTACTTTAATAAAATAAAAAATTTTAAAGGCATATCTTTCACCAAACTCCTACTGTGCATATGTGTATGTCATCAAAGTATGAAAAGTATTCCCAAAGTGGTGTGGTAATAGCAAAGACAATCTGAGAAATCTCAAAAATGATAAGCAAAAGTTCTAGCAGAAATACACCTGAGCTTCCATTTAACTTATGGAATTTTGAGCAAAATGTAATAATTATGTACTACAAACATGTACTAATAATTATTTTTTAATTTTAAAAAATCCTCAGAAATAAACTGTGCTGGTTTAGGCTACAAGGGTTTAGGATGGTTTGTGACATACTGATAAACAAAACAAACCCAAGATATATTACATACTGTTCATAATTAATATCAACTTATTACTTTCCCCCATTAAATGTTTGTTCACCTTCCCTCTCCCTACATATCATGGCTCAGTGTCATTTCCATCTCCTGTACCCAGGCACTCAGACTGGACACCTGGACTCATGCACTTCACAGCACCCCCCTCGTTCACTTACATCCAGTCAACAACACGCCCTGAGCTTCAGCTTCCCACCCATCCTCCATGCACTGGGCCACTCGGGCCCTCATCAACTGTAGCAGGACCACAGCTACTGCTTCCTAAGCACCTGCCTCTGCCCGGGCTTCCTCAGGTCACCAATGGCCTAACCAACCACTTCTCCAAACGTGCCACTTCCTCAGGAAAATTCAACGGCTCCCTAGGTGCTCGGAGATGAACTCTCAACTCAGCTCTCTGTGGCTTCGGCTCTGCCTTTCCCCTTGGGCCGTTCTGTGACTGCTGACAAAGATCATTAAGGAAAAGACTGACATAGTTGACTGCAAAAAATAAAAAATAAGAAGAATCCACAAAAAAAAATACTTTCAAGAGGTAAATGACAAAATAAAAATGAAAAGAAACTGCAAAGTGTACTACAAAGGTTTAATCTCTTTTTAATCTCTTAGATATGCAAAGAACTTCTATATATCTTTAAGACATGAATGGTTTAACAGGAATATGAATAAAGAAACAAGAAAAATATATGACAGAGAATGGTGATGTGTAAACAGGAGGGAAGAAGAGAAGTGGGGGGAGGGGGGATGTCCAAGCAAATACACAAGATGGAATTATATAAAGATTCAATATTTCTGGAGGCTGGTTTGTAGTTTCTATAGAAACCAACATACACATATCTTTCGACCCAGCCATTTCACATCTAGAAATGTATTCAAAGGAAATAATATAACAAGTACTCAAAGGCTTAAAAAATATTCCCTGTGGCTATTTCATAACAGCTATTCAATAATCTAAATGTCTAATAATAGGAGATTGATAAATAAATTACAACATATCCAAATAATGAGCTTAAACTGATGACGCAGAACTTTAATACAGAAAGACAGGTTATTCTGCTTTGTGAGGAAACAAATTATAGAAGAAGATATAGAGTATATTCTTATTTTCATACCAATGGGATACACATCAGTATAATGCTAACCAAAGGAATTATGAGTAATGTTTTCTTTTTGTCTGGTTTTATATTTCTGTCATTCTATTATGATTACAGATTAATTTGTATATAAAAATTATTTAATTCTTGATTGCTTTCTTCCATATTATTAACCAAGTACCACCTTTGGAACCAGCATTCATTTCCTTGTTTCAAGTCTTCCAGCCCCAAACATCAGGTAGCATTTACACATCTCCAGTTGTGTCCCTATTGAGAGCAAACTGCATCCAACACTGAACAAGGAATTATAACCCCGGAAACTTCTGTTATCTTAACAAACAGAAACTGAATAACTGAAAGAACACTGTAACAGTGCCGAGAACACCAACTTCCACTGGGTGAGTGGAGAAGAGACTGAGAATGGCTGGTGGAAGAGACAAAGGACAGTAACAGTAAGCAAAGAGGGAAATGGAAATAGAGGTTAAATCTCCAAGCTTTAATGCTCAACTTTTTAAACAAATAGTTACAAACACATTTAATGACTAATAAATATCCAGTGGTGACACATTATCTCTTAAACTCAACCTCCTACGGAAAACACTGGTTTCTGTGCCAACAAGGGTTATGGAGTCCAGGCACATCAGTCCATGTGCTTTAATAACAACAAGACCCTCAAACTCTCAGATTTCTCAATAAGTCTCTTATTACATATAGTTTTAACAAACTACTCCACAGCATAGCAAAGGCAGCAAATTAGAGGAATGTTAATTCAGGAAGGCACGTGGGGAGCAGGAAGAAGAAACAGCTGACAACGTCTTGGAAAAAGAAAGAGAAAATACTATAAAAGCACGAACATGAAACTGAAAAGAGCAACAACTGAGGGCTTTTCACTCAGGAGCAAACTATGTCACATCCTGGTAGATCTGTAATGAAACAGCAACATTCTAGTAACAATGCAGATGACGAATACGGGAACTGTAAGGTATTAGAGTTGGGAATTAACTTCACCATCTTCTGTCTTCTCCTTTTATACACGAGCAACCTGGTGGGCATTTGGAATAATTTTCCAAGAGTCTAGGGTATGATAACCACTAGATGGGTTCAGACCAGAGGTGTTTTCCAATTGTATGATGCTGCCTCTGTGGCATGTATAGTACTCTAGGAGATGAGAAGTACATGATCTATTTCAGAAAAGGTCCTGACCAAAATATGAAACTTTAAAACCTGATAAATCAGGACGAGGATTTAGCTCAGTGATTCCAGAATCTGCCTGCCAAACCAAGGTCCTAAGTTTGATTCCCAGTATCACATATCACAATGCCTGGTGTTGTGGCTCACGCCTGTAATCCCAGTACTCAGGAGGCAGAGGCAGGAGAATTGCTGTGAGTCTGAGCTAGCCTGGGCTACATAGTGAGTTCAGAGCCAGTCCAAATTTCAAAGTGAGACCTTGTCTCCAAAAAATAAAAGTTAAATTAAAAAATAAAAATAAAAATTGATAAATCCTGAAGGGCCAGGAAAATCTGTTTCCTAATAATAAGTCATCTCAAATGGGCTCTCCATTTAACCAGGCCTATTTTTTTTTCCTTACCCTTCTTACCATAAACCTAAGAATTTCACATCCCTTCTTCATTCTTAAATTCAGCTCCCCCATACAGAGTCAAAAGAAATAGGCAGCTGGGTGTGCTGGCACATGCCTGTAATCCCAGCACTCTGGGAGGCTGAGGCAGAAAGATGACAACTTCAAGTCCCATCTGAACCCCTGGTACCATAAAACAGAAAGGGAGGGTGACAGATGGTAGAGAAGGTAAGGGGAGGGGAGAGGAGGCAAGGGAAAAGGAAAGCAGAACAGAAAGGAAAAAGAAAAAGAGAAAAAGATGAGGCACATTGTTAAGTGCCTGTAATCTCAGCTACTTCGGAAGCTGAAGCATGAGGATTGTTTGAACCTAGGATTTTAAGGACTGATGGATGGATGGATGGACGGATGGACGGATAGATCAACAGATGGAAGAAGGAAGGAAGGAAAGAAGGAAGGAAGGAAGGAAGGGAAGGGAAGGGATGAGGAAGGGAGGAAGGAGGGAAGAGAGGAAGGAAGGAAAGGGAAGGGAAGGGAAGTAAGGGAGGGAATAAATTAGCTGAATCAATTTTCCAAATATCACCAGCTCTTCTTCCTCTACACAGATTCTTTCTCCTTTTCCTTCTAGGTCAGGGAATAAGATGTCTTTTCTCCTATTCGAGGTCATCTTCTCCACATGAGTCCCTGACCTCATTCAAGACCAACCACATGTCCTAGATCCTGCTCCATCAATTCCATACTGTATTATCAACGGCTTCTTCTCTACTGTAATGAGTATTTGTCAAGACTTTACTTGTTCCATTATTACCTTTAGAATAAATTTCTGGATGTGAAATGGATGGATCAAAAGATATGAACATTTTAACTTTACACACAAATTACAAAACAGCCTTCGGAAAGATTAAACTTATATAAACTGCTACCTTGTTTCTTAAGCTGTATATTCTTCTTTTCTTAGTATAGTCAAACTTCATTACAAAAATAAAAGTCATTAACAAGTTGAATACCAAACTCTAAGCTGACTCAGCAGCTGCATCACTTACAATCGTTTATCACCTCACTGCCTGGGGGACCTGGAGCCCTCTCAGCTGCCCAGCTCACCCTGCTCTAACGAAGCTCAGCTCACATCTGGAAACAGGACCTGCAACGAATGGTCACCCACCCTATGTGGGACTTTGTGCTGCATGACTGCCCCAAAGGATCCCTCTTCCTTCTTCTGATCTTACTTGTATAATCACACTCCTCCACGCGTCTGGTCACCCCTTCTGCTTCCCTGTGCTCACTTGTCCCCACAATGATCCTCACCAAGGCCCCCTCAGGTGCCAGCCACTATCCCAGCTCTGAGACACAGCAGTGAACAGTCAGACGGAAGCAGAAGAGATCCTGACTCAAGGAGGACTAATTCCAATGGGAAGAAAGACATCAATAGTAATAAGCAAGAAAATCAGCTGACAGTCCCTGTGGTGAAGTAGAACAGGACTGGTTCCTCACATCCGGCGGTCATGCAAGGGCTCTCTGAGAAGACAATGATGTGAGACTTGAGTGACAGGAAGCCAGCCATGGCAAGATCGGGAGGCAGAACACCTTAGGCAAAGGGGTCAGTCAAGTCTAAGACAGTGGAGAAGAAACGTCACATACTACAAAAAAGATGAACAGGAATCACTGCAACTAAGCCACACACTGGGTACGATGAAGAGAACACTGCGTCAGGTTTGCAGGTCTGAGAGCTACAGTACGGGCTGTACTCCAAGGGTATCCCGATGCCCCTTCACCCGAGAGCTCCACACTCGTGTGTCGCTGAGGAGTCTGCCCGCAGCCCACTCTCTCCTCCTCCTCACAGGCTCCTTGCAAGGTCTTTTCCACCCAGGTTTCCCTGGATCGTGTGGCTGTCTCTAATATGTGGGCCGTGCTAACTACATCCACATTCCGAGTGACTTCTGTCAGCATTTCACACTAAAATGTCCCAAGTAAATGTCAGTCCCTCCCTTAAAAACTGTTCTCTCTCCTTTTTATTACTATGGTATCTACGCAGTCAAGCCCCATCCTAGCTTTCTCTTCTCCAATGTGTAATGAGTAACACTGATTTTTTTTCCTAAGGTTAAGGGAAAGATAGAAACAGGTAAGTAGAATTGAGAAGAATGGAATCTTCCATCCCACTAAGAAATGCTGCCCCAGCCTGGCTCACATGCTGCCAGGCGAAGGTTAACAATTCACCCCAAGAATGTTGTCTTAATCCCAGCTACACACGTCTAACACTTCAATCTAATCAATCCCACTCATCTTCTCTTCTAAACATCTCCACTGAAACCTGACAACTTAAAACCTATGTCTGAATTAGAAGGAATCCTTGAGATCACCCAGTGGTCCCCTTATGTGCGTGGGGGAAGGGTGCACCCAGGATTACAGAGGACAGGACCAGGCAGTCTACAACCTCCTGACCTGATAGGCTGTTCATTTAGACTCTGTGAGTTAACCCCAGAGCAGGACCTGAGTGTAGACTTGGATGTCATTCCACCATATCACCCTGAGAGTCATTCTACAAAGCCAGGTGTGCAGGAGCCTGCCTATTGTCCTAGCCTCTTGATTTTAGCTACTTAGAGCTTGATGCAGGACTGAAAGTTCGAAGCCAGCTTGGGGAACTTAGTGAGACCCTATCTCAAAATAAGAAGAGCTGGGGACATAGCTCAGTGTTCCCTGGGTTCAATCCCCAGTACCAAGAAAAAAAAATCACTCTTTAATTGCTAATGAGTTAGGACTGTGCAATAGGACTGTGTTAGTTAATGAGTAGGGCTGTGCAATAATGATTTTGTTATACTTATTCTGAACTATAACTTTAAGAGAAAAAATAGTTTTGGGGAAAAAAATCTCTCTCCAAAATTCACTTTCTCAATTGAATTCTCATCATTGGTTACAGATAAAGCTGACTCTCCAACAAGGTCAGGAAGCCCACAGGGGCCCAATCGAATTCACTGTGGTGCTCCCTCTTTCGCTCCTCTGAGACTAGCAAGAACAGGGAGAAATAAATGGTCACTTATGCTCTGGAGCTACACACAGCGATCAGTTTTAGGCACCGCCTCTCTGCCTCATTTCATAACAGAGCTAGTCTTCGATAGGCAGTAAGATCTCACGCCCCTTCCACATGCCCACCCCCTACATCAGTGTGTCTCGAAGGTGCATGGATCCCCATCCTCTTGGAGGGTCTCTCTCTTCCTGGATGGACCTAAGGCCTATTTACACATTTTCAAATTACTATTTCCATCCTATTTGTCCCATCTTCATGCTTTCTATCACAGACAGAATCATTTCTTAACTTACTGTGGGCTAATACCATCATAAACTCAGAAATGAATATATGTCTTGCTTAAAGATAAACTTCAGAAATATATGAATATCTGCTACTTGATCTACTCTCTATACAGCACTTAAATAGCTTTGAAGTTCCTTTATATAGTTAAGATACTTACATCTTATATTTCTATGCTTGAGATTGATCATATCAGACACTCATAACTTAATCCAATCAATAAAGGAATTCATATGACTTTTCTGAGAGATGTTCTACCTTGCTTTAAATTTTTTATTTCTTTCCTGAAACCCTAGAAGATTCAATACCTCTTGTCACCCTAATAAGCTATGTGAAGTTCTCAAACATAGATCTCTTATATTACTGGAATAAGAATGTGGAAAGTCTGTACATCTACAATCTGTCTGGTCTCCCTAATCTGTGCAGTGAGTCTGAACTAGTACTGATTTACTGCAAAATTCCCCCAGCTGATTTATTTCCTAAGAACTACACTTGGTTGCTCAAATTTAAGAATCTTAAATTAAATACAAATAACTTAAGGCTTACACCTGACCCCCAAACACTGAAAAATAGAAATAAATGAATAGATAAAAAGCAATAAAGAAGGCCTGGGTTGTAGCTGAGTCCCACAGTGCCCACCTGGCAAGTGTAAGTTTCTGAATTCTATGCCTGGTACCAAAAAAAAAAAGTAATTTTTAAAACTAACAAACTAAAACTTGGAGATTATGAGCCCCCAAAGTCAACCCAAGTGACAAGAAGGCTCAACATCCAGAGGCAGTTATTCTGAGAACCAGAATACGGAAGGTGGGTGGCAAAAGGAAGGTACCCCAGATTCAGGCAACACTGAACGAAGTGTTAGAAAACTCCAATACAGTAGTGGGTAGATGAGGAGGGCACAAGCCTGGCGAAACAGCCCATCACACTAACAGTAACTGGACAGTTTGGGAAAATCTCCCAATGCACATAGGGCATTCAAGAAGGAAGAAGGGACCCAGATACTTCTCTCGTTCTGCCTATTCCTCATCCAAGGATTTGTAAATATTGTGACAAATTTCAGCTCCACTGAGCTACATATGCAGCAAAACAAATACTCCTTGATAAAAACAAAATTCATACACTCAAATACTAAAAATTTCTATCCACACTGCTAGCCCACTGTTTTCCAGGCACTACGCTAAGTGCTTTACAGATGTCATTTCATCTAATCCTTACTACAACTCATATTTTTGCATCCTGTCAATATGAATTTTAGAAATAAGAAATAAGAGCACTGGATCTTAGCAAGTTGCTCAAAGTCACAGAGACAGGTCCGGGTTTCAAGCCAAGGGCTGCCTACCCCAATCCCCATGCTTTTCACCACCACACAAGGTGATAACCTTGAAAGTCTCCTAAGGAAAATACAGTGTTCCTTGTACTCCAGATGGCAAGATGAAGGAGAGCATTGGGCAGCAGGTTTTCCCAAATCATCACTGGTTATACCTTCTGGACAAACCAAGATTTTCTATAAGCAAAAGGCCTCATGAATGATTTCTTCCAATGCAAATTCTTGCAATGCACCTTACCTTTATCAGGATTTCCAGAATTCTTGAAAGAACAGAGGACAGAAGCCTAACTCTGACAAGCCTAACAAACATGTACAGTTACCGGCACTTCCTGAACTGAGGAGATTCACTGACCAGGAAAAACAATGAGTCAAGGTGGAAGCGTAAGATTCGCCATCTCTGTAAATGCCATTTGGGCCCAATTCTTCCTGGAAGGACCCAGCCGACAATGCCCGAGTCTCATTTCTTTTTCCTGTTCCCACAGGTAAATACAGACACCATTTTGTTCTCAAAGTCATGCTTAGTACCAAAAGGACAATAATCACTCCCTCATCCTAAAGGTCCCAGTACAACAGCCATAAACCCCACTGAAAACAAGCAGCAAAAAAAAGACATGGCATTAGAATGCTTCTCCAGAATTCAAGTCTCCGATGAAAGGCATCATTATTTAAGATCATTATAATTACAAATGATAATCTGGCATCAGCACTGTGCTCAGCCTTCTATTATGATAATATAGGGATGCCATAAACTCTTTCGTCCAATAATCTCTCAGCTCTTCAGAAATCATGCATAACAAAGCTTCACTTGGTACTACCCTGTGCTGATGGCAAGGTTACGGCAGAGCTCCAGGAGAAAAGTGACCAGCACACGCTGCTCCCACCACCAGAACTACAATGAAACTCTAAGTCTTTACTCTTTCGACTTTGCTTCAATTCCAGAACTTGCCCTCTGCCAAGGTGGAAATCTCATTCCAAAGGGCTCCCTTTTGTAGTGCTTATCCCTGACTCAAGAGAAGAACTGAGACTGCTTAAAGAAAGCATAATAAGGAACAATATTCAAGACAATAAACTACTAATAATAAAAATAATAAAGGAAGCACAAAATGCTGCAGTCAGTATTACCTACCTTAAGCACTAACATTCATTATTCCCAAATAATTCCAATTTGCGTAGGATAAAAAGCCTTTTTTTGTTTTGGGTATAAACACAGAGTATCTAATTTATTTATACAGGTAATTTTGTTCCTTCAAAAAGACCAAAAATACTGCAGTACTTACTTCATCTTTACTAAGAGATGATAAGAATATATGCAAAAGTAATGAAGCAGCTATGTTCTCTAACAGAGGGTTTTGTTCCTCAAGTGACACTTAGCAATACCTACAGACATTTTTCATTGTCACAACTGGGTAGAGATCTACAATTCTGTCCGCTAGGAAGAAGAACATAAGGATACTATAAACATTCTCTGATGCACATGACAGCCTCCCCCATAAGAAAGAATTATCCACCCTAAAAAGTAATGCCAAGATGTTCCGGAGTGATATGCCAACCAACACAGGGAGAGAGGGAAACGGTATGGCTCAGAAGGACCTAATACACCAATCACTTAACTTTTTAAATTCATTTTCTTAGAATCAATAAAACAGCAATCTTTCCTATCTATATTATAGTTTAAAATTCTAATGTAATTTCTGCATAAAATAGCTACTTTCAGAAATAAACCAGTAAACTGAAGAAGGTATAATGACAAGACTTCATAGACCCTGGCTGATGGCAGTTGCTAACAGTGTCTCACTTACTGAAAACAGATTTAAAGCTTCAAAAATTCTCTTCACATTCCCGTATCTGAATGCATTTGAATGTTTACATTCCCTTTATTATATATGGTACAGTTTGCTTACCAAGGTGAAATTAGAAAGTGAGGCCAGAAAGCTGTTCTGCCTCTTTCTCTTCTTGAGATCACATTGAGAAGTGGCAAGTCTGCAGCCCTGAAAAGGCTATGCCCAACCTTGATCTGAACCCAACCTTGGGCTCAGACTGAGCCCAACCTTGATCTTCGACCTCCCAGCCTTTGCAATGCAGAAAATAAATATTCTGTTGTTTATAAGCTACCTCATTTACAGTTACTTTGTTATAGCAGTTTGAATCAATTGAGCCAATGAACAATCCCAAATGTTGTGGAAGTGTTAAAGAGTAAGAAACTCAACCCTACGTCAAAATTCAGTCAGGAAAGATTCTTCAAGGCCAACAGTGTTATAAGAGGGTCCGAGGATGTAGTTCAGAGCTATAGCACTTGCTAGCATGTGTGGGGCCCTGGGCTTGATCTCTAGCATCAACCTGTCTCATAAAAATAAATAAATAGTTTCTTGAGCAAATATATTTATACAAGGAAGAACTTTAATTTTCAGGAAGAAACTGCACCTGCAGCTAGGGGCCATGCACATATGTTCTTTCACCCATGCTTTAGGGAAGTAAATTAATCGAGAGCAGCTACTACTTCCTCATCTATACAGTCATAACTGTCCTTCCTACCTTCTAGGGATGTTGTAATAATGAAATGGTAGCCTGTAGGTGTATTGCTGTTATGTGAAAGAGCCAGCAAGGCTCAGTGAACATCTTGTACATGCTCAGCTATATCTAAGACACTACAGCAAACAGAGAAGTAATTGAAGATCTAGCTCCTGCTTTTCTAGCTCATGTGATATGACCAAAATCCAGGAAACAAGTGAATCCCTCCAAAAACCTTCTAGTATAATGGTAGGATGTATGGCATACTCTCTGAATTCTAGAAAAGTCAAGAGAAATAGATCAACATGGACTGTGATACGTCACCAAGATTTGTGAGATAGACTATGTGAATGTTTTCTCTGCAACTCTCCTTCAAGGAAACTTGCTTTGAAGAAGATACCTAGTTCAACACGTGTTTGCATAGGTTCTGGTGCTCACAGGATAAAGTGAAGGTAAGTACTTTCAGTGTTTTTTTGAGGAACAAGAAATGAATGAGAGCCGCTGCCCTAGAACAACACTCTCCACATGGGTATCTAAGACAATCCACTGGGATACCAAAAGAAAATGTAAGATCTTCCTCTATTTATTATTATCTTACAAAAGAAGATTTTCAGAATGAAAAGAGCCCACAGAATGAGAAAAAAATATTTACAAATAATAAGGGATTAAAACCCAGAATATGCAGAGAACTCCTAAAATTCAACAATAAACAACTTGATTTAAAAAATGGACATTTTCGGGCCGGGGATTTAGCTCAGTGGTTCTGGCGCCTGTCTTGCAAGTGCAAGGACCCAGGTTCGATCCCTGGTAACCACATACCATACTGGGTGTGGAGACTCACCCCAGGAGCAACCAGTACCACATACCACAGTGCCAGGCGTGATGGCTCACGCCTGCAATCCCAGCACTCAGAGGCAGAGGCAGGAGGATTTCTGTGATGTGAGTTTGACGCTGAGCTCAGCGCCAGCCTGAACTACAAAGCGAGACCCTGTCTCAAAAAACCTAAAAAAAAAAAAAAATAAAAAAAATTGACATTTTCGAAAGATAACACACAAATGCCTATTATACAAAGATGCTCTAATCACAAATCAATAAATCAAAGCTACAATGAGATACTCTTCAAACCCATTAGGATAACTGTTTTCATAAAACAGAAAATAACAAGTATCAGTAAGGATGGAGAACAAATGGAAGCAACCCATACCTATTGGCGGGCATATAAAACTAGTACAACTGCTACAGAAACATAGCTCAAAAAATTAAAAATAGAGGGGGCTTTGGATTTAGCTCAGTGGTTCCAGCACCTGCCTTGCAAGTGCAAGGTCCCTAGTCCACCAGCAATTAGTAACAGAACCACAGTGCCAGGCGTGATGGCTCAAGCCTGTAGTCCCAGTACTCGAGAAGCAGAGGCAGGAAGGATTGCTGAGTTGGAGACTGAGTTCAGGACCAGCTGAACTATAAAGCAAGACCCTATCTCAAAAAAAAAAAAAACCCTAAAAAAAAAAAAATTAAAATTAGAACAACCATATGATCTGACAATTCTACTTCCAAAAACCAGTACACAGTCTTGAATATTTGTATACTTATATTTATAGTATATTCTCAATAGGTAAAAGATAGAAACAACCCTCTTGTCCAGCAAAAAATAAATGAATACACAAAACATTTTATTTATATATATTTTATATATATTAAAAATAAAATATTAAAAATATAAATATATATATATAATTATTGAATTTTAAAAGAAAAAATTCTAACATGCTGTAACATGGATGAATCCTGAGAACATTAGTAAATTAGTAAAATACACCAATCTCGAAAAGACATTTCATGATACCATTTAACATGAAACAGTCAAAAGTATACAGTCAGAAAGTAGAATGATGACTGCCAGAGATGAGGAAAAATGGGTAAAGGAAAGTTATTGTTCAATAGTTACAGAATTTCGGTTTTCCAAAATGAAAAGTTATAGAAATGGATAATAGTGATGGCTGACCAAGAAGAATGCATTTCCTAACACTGAAATGTACACTTAAAAGTGGTCAAAATGGTAAATTTTCGTATGTATATTCTACCAAAATAAAAAATTAGGGAAAAAGTTGGCCATGGTGGTGCATGCCTGTATCCCAGCACTCAGGAGGCTGAGGCAAGAGGAAAGTCTTGAGTTCAAGGCCAGCCTCAACTACAAAGAGATACCATCTCCAAAATGAAAAAAGAAACCAAAAAGAAAAAATTAGAGAAAATAGAACTGTTTTATTAATACATATGGTCTAACACTGGAGCTGCCATTTAGTCCTCGGCGTTTCATACAAGAGGGTTTAGGGAAACAACCTTTCCACCCACTGGAGAGCTACACATGCTCATGTAGACTTGGTTAAAGGGATTTACTAATTACATTGTTTTAAGTAAATTAACACTCATAAAACAAACATGGGGCTTAAAAGATTCCTGTAGAGAAACCCTGGATTAAAGATAATGAAAGCATAAATGAACAAGAGTGGCAAAGCTGTTATTTCCATTCCTAGGATACTCTTCACCCTGCACGTTACAACACAGACACAATCATAGTCTATTTAGGTATAACAAGAAGTCTGCCAAAAACTTGTTGAGGTAAATTTAGAATGTCAATTTTCTCTGGGCAAGGTGGTGTATACCTATAATCTCAGCACTCTGAGAGGCTGAAGCAGAAATTTAAAAAAAAAAAAAAAAAAAAGTTGGAGATACAGCTCAGTGCAAAAGCCCTGGGTTCAATCCCCAGTACTACAAAAGAAAAAACAAAAACATGAATTTGCAACCACTACCATTCATTCATAATCAACTTCATCCTAAATATACAATGTGCCTTCAGGTATTAGCTAGTGATAACAAGATGTAAAAATGACTTATAAACAATTATATATACATGTATATATACATATATATACACGTATATACATATGTATATATACATATATATACATATATGTGTGTAGATATATATGTATATACGTGTATATATATATATACACAGACACACAAACACACACACACCCATATATACACATATATGTATATATATACACATAAAATATATATGTATATATTTTATAGGTATATTATATATGTGTGTATATATGGGTGGGTGGGTGTGTGTATATATATGTATGTATGTATACATATATATAAAATGCCACTATACATATGTATATATGTATATTATGTACAGTGGTATTTTTTTGAGGCAGAGCCTTGCTATGCAGTCCAGCCTAGCCTTGAAGTTATGGTGATCCTTTCGACTGCTGGCATTACAGGCATGAGCCACCAGTCCCAGCAAGAAAGCATATTTTTAACTTATCCCATGAAGATTAGACACTATTGCCCTAAATCTGCATTACCTCACAGAACTTTTGGTGCTTATAAAATAGTCTTATCTGTCGGGTCCAAAATTCTAAGCTCTAGGGACATGTGGCTCTTAAGCAACAAGGATGTGGCTCCAATCTGAAGGATTAAATTCTTATTTAATTTTAGCTAGTGTAAATTTAAATAGCCATATGTGACTTGTGGCTACTTTATTGGTGCATGTAGCCCTGGGCCACTGACAGATCACTAGTTCTATGTCAAAACATAAAGCTCCCTCCCTGGAAAGCAGTGCACTTCCGAGCTTTGTGTCTCTGGCCATGTTATCGTCCCTACTTAGAACACCCTCCCACCCTTCCCTATTTAGCAAGAAGCTCTCATTTTTGAAGACACATTTCAAATGAAATATTTGTTTGGCTTTTCCTGGTGGCTCCCTACCCCACAAAATTAACTGCCCCCTGGATCTGGTGCCCTTGCCTCTTTCCTTCCCCCTACTTCAGCACTCAGAGCCATTTTCCCCCCATGTCTGAATCCCATGATCCCAAGTTCCTCAAGGCAGTGCTATGTCTTACTCACCTCTGCGCAGCACCTGGCCCGCAGTGTTCAGCAACACTTCCGCAGTAATGCAGTAAACGATCCAGCAAACTCTCATCTCCACCTCCAACACGCAACTCTCCCACCACATCAAAACTGCCTCCACACACACGAACTACCAGGAGTCTTTGCAACATTATGCCAGACATTACCATTCCTATTTCTATGATTTGTCTCTGTCCCATACAGATGTCACAGTTAGCTCTAAGTATGTTTAGAAGGCATCTCTCATACTAAGAGCACTGCAAGTTAAAATGATGGCTCTAATCCAGTGAGTTTTTGGACGTTTTATTAATAATTATCAAATCTTTCTTATGTACCCTACCTGCCATTTTAGCTACTGAGGTACAAGTATATGCCCACACACACATTCTCCCACTCCAAACCCACATGCTCTCTCTTCATCATTTCTCATTAACGAGCTTTGCTAGAAAGACCACAGAAAGGTTTTGACCATAGCAATTGCTTGTTCTGGACTTCATTTCTGAGATCTGGATTTGGCTAAATTTAGCAAAGCTATAAGCGTCATCAAGCCTGAAGCCAGGAAGAAGACACCATTCACAAACCACCCCCTGAAAATCTGCAGTTTGCCTCCGAAAGACCAGACTTCCCAGCAGGCAAAGACATCTGAAATGGGAGGGATCAAATTGGTATTTGCGTCACGAGAAACCCTCAGGTGTTCCTAACCAGTATCTCTGCCTGGTACTCAAGGAACTCCATAACTTAGGCCTTCCTTTTCTCCTCAACAGATGTTCTGCTTAGTCAAACATCCTCACTTTCTCCCATCTGTCCCTTTCTGTAACATTGCTCATCTCAGCCCAAACCCCCACCACCACCACCACACACACACACACACACACACACACACACACACACACACACCCCAGCCTGCTGCTCTTTCAAGCTTCTTTCCTTTTATTTTACACCTTCCTGGGACGTAGTCCCTTCCCCAGACTCTAGCTGTTCCCTTTCCTCTCAGCTAGAACAGCATTGAGACTACAGCAGGAGAGCAGTGCATGCTTACAGCTACGACAGCTCTTCTCCAGGCCCAGGCCACTGAAGAAAGTGAGCAGCAGTCACACCAGAATGTACACAAGAACTCCACCCTGTCACCACCTGGCTCTGGGGGGGATCTGTACTACCCAAAGCAGTAACATCAGCCTCGTCAGTTTCCCTGAAACATGTCGTTCTGTTCCACCACTCCACGCCTTTGTACATGCCATTCCCTGCTGGAAGGTCTTGGGTAAGCCTCACCTGGAACACCTGCTGGGTAATTTCCACTCCTGTTCAAACTTTCCATTCACTAAAATTCCAAACCCCTACACCTTTCCTTTTTATCACCTAATCTCTTTCACCAGCTACTGTACTCCAAGGAACATGCTAAGTGCTGGACAGTTATCCCAGGGTCATTTCTCATCTGCTGCCAATGAGTCCACGTCCCATTCAACTTATCTCTGGAACCTAATACAGTGATACACAAATAAGCATTAATAAATTTTCACTAAATGAATATATATGTACAATGTATCGATACTACCAAGATGTTCGAATTATATGCCATTATTTTTAAAGTAGGTTTTCACACACATTTTTTTAGCCCTACTATCCTGCACTGTAGGTAGGAAAAATTAAGGAGGTTTTCTGATTGTGAGTCTTATTCTCATTAGCACTGGACCTGGACTCCTTTACTGCAGATAAGAAAACTGTGCTGAGAAGCCAGCAGGTCAATCTTACACAGAACTGATACAGCTCTGGAATATCCTCTTGGACACAGCAGGTACTGAGCATATGCATTTTGTTTAAAGCTGAGATAAAAGGCTTCAGATAGTTAAAGAAGCATGACAAAACTACGGCTTCAGTACTCTTTAAGTATTGCTCTAATTTTCCCCATGAGCTCTTTGGAAGCTTTAACCAAATCTTCCTTTGATATTACACACCTATTAGCTCAGACATGAGTTAGCATTTCATAATGGCATTGCCACCATTCAAGAAAACTAGAAAGTATCCTCGCACCGTCAAGCCTAGGTACACCATATCCCTCTAAGTGAAGACTCACTGCCTTCTTTTCCTTCCATAAATTAGGTTTCCTGGACCTGTTAGCAAATCAAAACACCAAGGCTGATGCTGCAGATCAAGATGGCACACCAGTACCTATTTCTTAGGGTTCCTGTACTTCCTCACTATGAAGTAAAGATCAATAACTACATGAGGGAAAATGAAGTGATCAACAGGATATGGTGATAATCAGGTCACTGTCTGAAGACCATACACTACTCTCCCTAAACTGCCAGGCCAGTTCCCTGAGCCCCTGATGTACAACTCACTGTCCTTACACAACTCTGGTTGGGACTGATGGTCACGTCAGAACTCGAGACTCAAAGAAGAGGGACCAAGAAGAAGCATGGTGCCCAAACCACTGCTGATCCTTTAAGGAGCTGGTAAGGTTTCTGCCCAGCCCACCCACAAGAGGAGAAGAAATTACTTCCAATTGCTAGAGTCAAACTGGTCTTCATACCGTACTCACTCTCCTGATGTATTTATGTATGTATTTATTATAAGTATTTTTCTGGTAAATAATGGCTACCATTTATTGAGCACCTGAAAAATGTTAAATACGCACCTTGCCTTGTTTAACTGTTAGACTGCCCCATAGGGCGGTAGTTCTGAAGCCATAGCTTACATCAGAATCTCCCTAGAACTTGGTAGTAGAGCCCCATATCTGTCTACACAGTGAGGCTTTATATCACTAATAAGCTAGCTGATGATAAAGATGCTCTGGACCTAAGGTCCCTCTTAAGAACACTGTCACAGGAAACCAGAGATTCAAGGTGTTTTGGAATGTCTGTCATAGTGCCCAAGCTGGTAAAGAACAGATCCAGAATTTGAACCTAGATCTGTTTGACTCTACATTCAGGGCTGACAGACACACAACAGAATCTGGGAACGTTGTCTAGTCTTCCGAAACTTACGAGCAGCTCCTTAAAGGCAGATAGCACACTTTATACTTCTCTCATGCCCTCTCAGAACTTTGGAATTCACAGGTCCTACAAAAATACTTTGTATACTGATGCTTACATATTTACATACTTCAAAGCCCACAAATTCAACCACAGATAGAGTCAAAGAACATACTCCAGGCAGCATTGCCACATGTGACCTTATAGGATATTCTCTTTGGTTACTCAGTCTTTGCTCATGTGGCCCTCACACTGGCTAACTCCTACTCATTCTTCAGTCTATTCCTCTTGTAGAAAAACAATTCTTAACTTCCTAAAGTTGGAGGACACCCCCCCAAAAAATAAACAAGATTCACAGCCACTGTACACTAAGCTTATCTCATGATGGTACTAAATTTCTCCGTTATAAGTAACCAATTTCTATCTGTTAAAGCAACTTATAAACTCTAGCAGAATCTAGTTTAATATCATGCTCCCAAAGCCTAGCAGAGTGCTTGGCACATAATAAACACTCTGTAAGTATTTGTTAAATGAAAATGTAAATGAAGGAATGCAGAGGTACAAGTTCCATTTGAGTTCTACTTAAAAATATAATACTACAGGGATTTAGCTTGGTGGTTCCAGGACCTGCCTCACAAGCACAAGGGCCTGAGTTCAATCCCCGATACCAAAAAAGAAAATAAAATACATGATGCACAGTTCTCAAAGATGAATTCCAGAGAACAGGAAGGTAGCCTAGATAACAAACACCAATTTTGCCTTTTCTCTTCTCTATTACTCTTCTCAAACTCAGAAAACAGGCACCAGTGAGGGCACCACTATCCATTATGAGACACCATCTTAGCTGAAGAAATACTCCAGAGCTATAAAGTCAGCAAAGGCCATGAGATGGGAAAGAAAGACTGTGCCCCCTCGTTCCTTCTGATCTTCCTCACACATACTCCTTCCCCACTGCAGTCAAGAGCGTTGGCACGGGGATGAAAGAGACAGATCAGACTCAAGGGTAGAGATCTGGCAGCGGGCACAGAAGCAGCTCCCATCTTGCACCAAAGCCCACAAGGAAAGATCCAGAGGGACAGTGACTCAGGCCCAGGATGAAGTCCAGTCAGAGTCCCACTGAGAATGAAAAGAGCAATAATTTCACAAGGACAATAATTATCGGGTTTTTTGTTTAAAATAAGTGTTTGTTAAGTACTAGTTTCAACCTCACTCCCAAAGAAGTAGGTCCTGTTGAATCCAGTGCTTGCACAGGCTGAGAACAAGGAGCTTCTCCCTCTTCTCAGCCCACCCACCAGCCTACAACACTCACCATGACAGGCATTTCCTAGGGTCAGTCAGGGACCTTTGCTTCAGTCTTTGCTTGCAAAAGGCTCCTTTCTAAAAGGGCCCACCAACAGAATGTTCTCTGCCACCATGTTGCAGTAATAGAGGCCTCTCCCTCCTCAACCCCTCACAATCTATAACACAACCTACAGCAGGTTGGCCCCATCCAATTAGTTTGAATTGCTTCATGCCAAGGAAATTGCTGCTTTTATTAAAAATAAAAGCACACTAAGCGAGCAATGAGCTGTGAAAAGTATGAGTCTGGCATAATTGTGAAGGTCGAGGTTAAGGTTACCAAAGGAAACGAAAATTTCCTGAAAGCCTGAAAGATAAAGATATATTTCTACATATACAAAGATATATAAATGAACATAAACAGGAACATTTACACAGCATATCTAAACATCTTCAACAGAGGAAAAACAAAATCAGGGACCCTCTCAAGTTATCCTTAGTAAAAACTAAACAAGAAGAGGGATCGATGAGACTAAATTCAAAATCAAGTTCATTTCATATCATTTCTGTTATCTTAACTATATATCTTGGAGATCTGATTACAGTTGGCCTAGGAAATAAAACCAGTCAAATCCATCAGGAATGTGTACTCAGACAAATACATTCCTATTCCCTGAAAATCTTCCTTTCAATGTCTACTTATGGAAGTGGTAAAGTTGTGTAGGAGAAACCCATCTCTCTTCTTAAAGATACCCCCTCCCATCCTGCACATCAATGTTTCACGTTTTAGAAGATTACAAGCCCACCATCCAGCATTTCATGTAAAGCTTTACACTTTCCCACATCCGTTTTCTGTCTGATCTGCATAATTCAGCAAAGCCGATGGCTTCGCAACGCTTTTTTTCTAAAATAAAAAGCCACTGAAGTAAACAACTTCAATACCCCCCCACACACACACACACCCCCTTTATGGTCTGTCACTTTCAAATCTCAGTTTTAAATCTCTCAAGGACAATGACTCACAGGGAAAGTGAAGGGGGAAGGGTGGGTCAATTGGTCAAAACCCATTCATAGATTCAACAACTAGACACCAGAATCTTGCCACATCAGCAGAAGATTTTAATTTACGGCGCACTGAGTTCCACCGTACCTTCTGCCAACACCTCGTCCACAGTGACCTGCTGTCGCCCAATGCCAAAGACCCTTCCGATGTAGCCACTGCCCAGGCCGGAGGTGCTGCCCCCTCCTCCGCTGGAGCCGGAGCCCAGGCCAGAGCCGCCTTGCTCTCTCCGGGAGTCGAAAAACTTCTTCATCTTGCAAATAAGAAGCAGCAAAGCAAAATGCTGATGATATCTAGATTTTTTTTTTTTCCTCTTTTAAGAAAAGAGATCTAAAGATTTCTTCTCGGATTTCAGCTCACAGAGGAGCCACCCCAATCCGGCCTTGGAGGTGGGGGCTGAGGGAGGAGATGCCTATAGGAATATGCGTGTCAATCGCTCGGCGGGTCCCCTCCTCCTCCAGAGAGCGATTCGTGTAAGTTTAAACCTGTGATGACAGAAGCAGAGAGAGGATGAATCAGTAACACACTTAAAAATTCAACTGCTGAGACCTAAGGGTAGCAAAAGCCATCATCCTGGGGAAACGCTTCATGCATTTTTCCCGGCGAGAAAAATCCTGGGCTGAAGACGCATCCCCGCCCCCAGAACCCCAGATCCCGTGTCGGGGCTAGGAGAAAGGAGGGATTCGGGCCGCCCAGGGCAGCACCGACCCCGCCGGGAACTGCCTCCCCCGCCTCCCGGTTCCCAGTTGCCCCACCAGGCAGCATCCCCGCAGCACCCACTTGATACTGCTCAGCGGCCGGCGCCCAGCTACCAGCCCCGCAACATTGTCACGGCCGCCGAGGCGGCCTGCGACGCGGAGAGGAGGCGGCGCTGCAGCCTGAGCCGGGGCCGCGATCGGCGCCCGCCAGCCAGCTGATCCCCCGTGCGCCCGGCGGAGACTGACCCGCCGCCCCTCCCCCGCGCGCGCTCCCGCCCGGCTCCATCCACCCAACCAGGAAGTGAACTGCCGCCGGAAGTGCCTCTTGGGGCGGTGCGGCCCAGCCCTGGAGTCGCTCCCGCCACTGCCACGCTGTAGCGACAAACGAGAAGACGCTGATGGCGAGAAGAGGACAGGGAAACAGGGTCTTGGAGGCAGAGGTCTCAGTGCAGAGAGAATTTCATAAAAGAACATTGCTTTCGCCCCGTCGCAGGGCATCGTGGGAAACGTAGTTCAGGTCTGCCGGTGGTGACTGTACTACAACTCCCAAAATGCTTCTGGAGGAGAGAGCGCGGCGTCCGCCGCGGCCTCCGCGGCCTGGAAGGTGGTTAGTGGGGTGGTATATCAGTGACGATTCGGTTATTTAAACACATCCGGTAAAGGAACTGCCAGGCACTAGGTTTTACTCCTCCTTCATGTCCCACCCTTTTGGAGCCATCTTATTTGTGGCCTGGCCTTCTGGCACAAGGGACGCTGGGGATTGTGGTTTCCAAACGCATCCAGGCTGACACCTGAAGGACGCAGCTTAACTGTTTTGCCCCAGATTGGGCCTGCGGGGTGTCGCGACGTCGCTTGAGGACAAGGAGGACGAGAGAGGGAATGAGAACATTGTGCTGACCACTGTTCCGGCCACGCCGGAACGCCAGCCCTGAAAGAAAGAAAACCGGTGCCTCTTCATCCTCGATCTCGAGGCTACTCTTTGCTGGAAAGTAATACAAGGCAACTCCGCGGTTAGCTCTGAGCTATGCGCTGTGAAAACGCCAGGAAGACTGTCTGGTCTGGAAATCTACTGGGGAGATGCAAACCGACTAACTCCCGAAGGCTGTGTGCAGGGCAGATCCCAAGAGGACCGGGAGTCAGCTAGTTTGCTCGACCCCAAATTTTGGGGCTTGTCACCCTGCCGTGATCTTTAATTCTATCTTTGCTGACACTATGGGTGAATGTGATCATCACTCACCTCTTCCACGTGAAAACCCTACACAGACCTTCTGTTACTTTTTATTCACTTTAAGATTCTTCCCTTGATGTTTATTTTACCCAGATATCGCCAAAGGGGTGCAGGGTGTGATTTGCATCTGTCAAAGGTAGAAGATTGGAACTGCTTGTATCCATAGAACTTCTCGTAGATGATGCTGAAGGCAGTACTAAATTCCTGCCCCCACCCATATTTTTTCTAATACCTAAATATAAGTGATTGCTCATGTCCACCTGCTTTCCCCACTTGCTAAAACCGCTGCAGCCCTGGTGGCTTGTAATTTGTCCCAGAATTTCTTTGGCAAGCATTTGAGGAGAATCGAAGGTGCCCCAGAAAAAAAATGCTTCTTGTTTTTTCTAATCTCAATATTCAGCTGAACTGGGCTGGGCTAGTGGCCGAGTGTCTGTTGTTATGGGTTCTTGTTTCAAGTAGTACCACTGAAATTAAATATGCTGTAGAGATAGCATCTTTTCTTCCTAAGAGAGTCAGTGTTGCCACCTCAGGTCACAAATTCATGCTACCACCCCAGGGTGAAATGCAGCACCTACTAAAACATTCGTTCAAAGGAAGCCCACGGTGGCATGTTTTCTGCACCTTCCTTAAAAGGCTAGATTTTTGTCTAAGGAAGTTTAGAATAGGTTTTAAAATAGATGAGAAAGCTCATTTGGGATTGAGCTCATTGTCCCCTATCTTTCTCAGTGGGTCTTAAATGACTATTTCAAAGACCTGTTAGGTCATATACCCCTAAAGTCCTGTGGTTGTGTCACGGTTTTCTGGCTGGTTTGGGGGGAGGGGTCTTTCCTAGATCAAAGCCAGAATTTGCATACATTTCAGGTCCCAGTTCAGGCATACAAAAATTTCCAATAGTATTAAGGTAGTTAATATGTATTTATTGTATATCCACCTCAATAGTTTGAACAGAATCTGAGGAAGGAGATTTTTAAATAAATTTTACAAAGCAGAAGATGGCTTCCTTGCCTTTCATTGTCCTAGACTAATAGCAATCAGTCCACAGTTGTTGGGGTTTTTTTTACATTATATATTAGGTTATTTAAGCCTCTAAACAATTTTTTGAAATAGAGTACTATATTTTATTCATTTAGAAATGAGGAAATGAAGACAGAAATGTGACTTGCCCTAAGTACACTGACAGTAACTGACTAATTCCTGAGAACAAAATAATTGCAAATCAACCACTAAAATCTAAAAATTTCTACAACACTTCCTTTCTGTATAATTTACCCCACAGCAGCTTACTTTTCAAGTTTTCATGTACAGTATATTAGCATCCCAAGTACATCAAAGTCAGGAAACAGTCTTCTACTTATCTCCTTCACCATCAAATACAACAATTTATGTAGAGTGTGTTTTACCAAGAAACTGAGTTCAAATTAATAGTGATAAAAAGAGGAATCTGAGGTAGAAGACTTAAGAATTCTCCATCAGTTAAACATTTGAAGTAGGTCTAAGAGAGAATGTGGATCAATTCCTCATTAAAAAGATTGGGAAAGGGAACTGAACTTACTACCCTATGCATCTACAATATGCGAGTTACTGTACTAAAAACACTTCACATATTACTTTCTTTAATCTTCATCCTTGCACAATGGATACTATTGTGGGTTATATCAAAGTGCCGAGGATGTAACTCATCCACACCGTTCCTGGTTGACAAGTGCAGAGTTCTGAGTTTGATCCCCAGTACCAACAAAGAAAAAGAAAGAAAAACAGATAGATACTAGTATGCATACTGTTATCGCTAGTTTATAGATGAGCAATAAAGCTGTTTTTTTTGTTTGTTTTTACCATACTGATGATTCAGTCTATGGCCCTGAACGTGTTAGCCAGGCACTGTAGTACTGAGCTACATCCCAGTACTTTGCATTTTACTTCTTGACCTCAGGCTGGCCTCAAACTCAAGATGTTCCTGCCTCAAGCTCCCAAGATGTGTGTCACCCCAACCTGCTGAACAGTGACGAGTTCGTTAGTAGCAGGTAGACATGTATGTCTTGTTATGGTTAAAGGAAATAATATGTCTTAAAATAATATATCCAAACAGTATATGTATATGAGCTGGGGAGGTAGAACACAATACAAGGATTACAAAATTTATTTAGTGATGCCAGTAAAAACACTTGGAGACTGCAGTAATAATTTACATGTGATTGTGTGATTTCGCAGTTGCCTTCAGCAGAGACCAGCTGACAGATCCAATTTCAACTATGCTGTAATATCTGCCCTACTGTTACATAAATCCACTAGCAAAAAGAACTATTTAGAAAATATTGGCACAGAACAAAACATTGAAGTTGTAATGAACAGGGTTAATGTTGCATCCAGCAATTTAATGGTCAGAACCATAAATCGTATTTTAAGACTTTTCATGAATACATGGCAGATGACTGACATTTGGCCCTCCAAATACCCTCTAGGGGACACAGTCACATGTAGAAGCCTCAGCTTGAGGGAAAGAGCGCGACAGGGTACTCAATCATTAATCAGTTTGTAGGGATGATTCGTAAAATGGTAGGCATCATAGGTCCATGTGAAAAAACTGGACTATCTTAAGAAATGTGTGGAGCCAGGGACATAGCTTCATTGGTATCACACCTCCTTGGAAGAACAAAGACTTGCGATTCCCAGTAGCACACACACACAAAAGTGCAGGAAAACAGGATTAGGGAATTGAGGTACACCATAGTCAGAAAAGAGAGGGTCAAGAGGTTGCTGGCTGGGCTTGTTGAGAGGCATTACCACTTGTAAAGGGGTTGGAAGAGGTGAGCGGACATTCTAGTTTGACTGGATAGTCAAGTTAATGTTTGTTGTCATACATAATTATTAACAGTTCCCCTTCCCCTCCCAAAGTATCACGACTAGACTGTAATATATAAGATATAATTTATATACTGTAAAAATGTGTTCTCAGTTTCTGTCTTCATCTGGTTGTGGACGAGTTGCGAACAGTTCAAGGATCGGCCCTCGTCTCAGACCAACGTTTTAAAGCAGAGCAGTTCTAAAGAGTCAGAACAAGATTCTAGCAGGACATCCTTACCTTGGTGTTTAATGATTGCTCACTCAGGTAAACAGTCAAGTCCCGAGGCCAGAGTCCTAGATGTGGTCCCTGTGTTGATGTGTGGTAGCTTCCTGATGCTCTCTAGACACAGAGCACATTCCTAAGGTCATAGACCAAGGTTCTGTGACCACAGTTTGCATCCAACTAAAATTGTGAACTAATAGCATGAAAGATCTCAAGAATACATGCCTAAGAATGGGACAGGGCTGTCAATTATTACATACATCTTAGTTCAATTGTTAAGAGCTTAATCCTATCATTATGTGATTTTCAACATGAAAAGGCTCAGCCCTACCTAGAAAGGCAACTGACTAGATAGATGTCCCTTAGCTTCTCCCAGGAAAAGAAGAAAACACATAACATTGTTCATCTGAAGATAAGTAAACAGAAAAAAAGTACAAGCATTTCATATGTCTATGAAAATATTTTACAACATATAAAGGAGCCATACATGATGGCACATGCCTGTTATCCCACCACTTGGGAGGCTGAGGATCACAGCAAGTATAGCAAGTACAAGGCCAGCATTGGCTCCATAGTGACTTCAGGGCCAGCCTGAACTACACTGCAGTCACTGGCTCTCAAAACACAACAGAACAGGGCCCGGGGAGTTAGCTCAGTGGTTCCGGCGCCTGTCTTGCAAGTGCAAGGACCTGGGTTTGATCCCCCGGTTACTGGGTGTGGAGACTCACGCCCAGCAAGCAACCAGGACCACATACCACAGTGCAGGGCGTGGTGGCTCACGCCTGTAATCCCAGCACTTGGGAGGCAGAGGCAGGAGGATTGCTGTGATGTGAGTTGGAGGCTGAGCTCAGACCCAGCCTGAACCACAAAAGCGAGACCCTGTCTCAAAAAAACTAAAAAAAAAAGAACAGAACAAAACAAAAAGCATATAAAAGGAAAATACAGTGCATAACATGCAGAAAAAAATGCTTTTTTTTTTTTTTTTTGAGACAGGGTTTCACTATGTAGCTCAGGCTGGCCTTGAGTCACTATATAGCTCAGGCTGGCTTCAAACTCATGGCAATGCTTGCTGAAATTATAGGTGTACACCACCACACCGTGCTTGAAAAGGCCATTCTCTAGACTAAGATTTTCTGAAGTAATCCGTAGGGAAAAACATCTACTTTATGCTTGCAATAAGAATAAGAAAAAA
>PVIR01006925.1:0-2500 GCA_004026965.1 Petromus typicus
TTTTTTGAGACAGGGTCTCGCTTTGTAGTTCAGGCTGGCCCTGAGCTCAGCCTCAAACTCACATCGCAGCAATCCTCCTGCCTCTGCCTCCCGAGTGTTGGAATTACAGGCGTGAGCCACCACGCCTGGCACTGTAGTATGTGGTACTGATTGCGGGTGGGCTTCAGTCTCCATACCCAGTTTTGTATATGGTTACCAAGGATCTAACCCCAGCCCTTGCACTTGGAAGACAGGCACCAGAACCACTGAACTAAATCCTTAGCCCCAGGGATGAAAGGCTTTTAATGGCCCATTGGGTTTCAAACTACTGTCTGTGGATTCCCAAAACTTCTTCAGTGGTACTTTCTAGATTGCCAAGAAAATAAGGGGGCAGACAGACATCTGGTTTCCTTACTTTACTTCACAAGGAGTAACTTTGAGTTTATTTATTTGAAGTCTTGTTTGAAGAAAAAGTTCTACCTCTTAAATTTAAAACAACAACAACAACAGTAACAGGGCCAGGGGTTTAGCTCAGTGGTTCCAGTGGCCTGTCTTGCAAGTGCAAGGGCCCAAGTTTGATCCAGTACACTGTACAACAGTGCTGGGCATGGTGCTTCATGCCCACCAGCAATCAGTACCACACATCACAATGCTGGGTGTGGTGGCTCACATTTATAATCCCAGAACTTGGGAAGCAGAGGCAGGAGGATTGATGAGTTCCAAGCTGAGTTCAGGACCAGCCTGAACTACAAAGTGAAACCCTGTCAAAAAACTAAAAACAAAAAAAATGCCCTTGAGAAAATGATGACCTTTTCTCATGGTCCAGGTGAGGTTGCAGAGATGTAGCAAATGCTCACTCTCACACAGATCATCAAATGGTAGACCTTGGACTCAAAATCAGGTCACCAGTCCTATTTAACAAGACCCTTCCCACTATGCTGCATTGCCTAGAAACTGTATCTATCATTCCCTTAACAAGTTACATGTGTCTTCAGTCTTGTCCAGGGAGTTGCTTTTACATTTACATTTTTTTCCTTTGATTTCTAAGGGATTTAAAAAACATTGGCTATAATAGCAATATAAAAACAAATAAAAATACTAGATATCATAACTTCTATATATATTTTTTAATTACTTCCTTAAATATTTTTATTATGTGTATTTTTCTCCTTAAATATTTTAGAGACATTTTTTTTAATAAAAGAGTAAATCACCTTGCTGATTGTGTTGAATAAATTAGGTATTACTCTATAGAGCCTTGTTCCAAGCAAAGAACCAAAAAAGCTAGAAATTCTGTTTCCTTTTTCTTGTAGAACCTAGTTTTGAGAGTTCTAATAAAAAACTGGTTCAAATTCTCCTTTCCAATCCACATTATTATTAATGAAGCTTTGAAATGGCCCATTCTACCTATAGATGATTTATAATACAAAAAACAGTCATAGAATCTATGTATTTCTTATTTTATCAGATAGACTCTGATCCTAACTGGGTCTGCTACTGCAGATACAAACTAAAACTGTCTGGATCTTTCAACTTGATAAATTCTAAGAATGACTTGGGACTTCGGTCAGCACAAATAATGTTTTAAGATTTGCCTGAACCCAATGTGATGGCCCATTCCTGGTGACTTAGGAAGACCCTGTCCCAAAATAAAAAGGGGTGGGGGTGCAGCTCAGTGTGAATGCTCTGGATTGAATCCCGAGTGTGGGCTGGAGGGGGATGACACCAAACAAAGACCTCAAACTGAGTTAGGTGTTAAAGGGATAGAATGTTAGAAGGCAAAGTCTATATATTCATTCATTGTTTTCATTTTTGGGTTCTGGTACATTCCAAGTTTTCATTTATGAAATTTGTACCTTTTTAAAAATATGTTAGAGATTAGAGATTTCAGTGTACTTTGTGATTCTTAACCTTAGAATGAAGCACAGCTTATTCTTCACAAGATGAACTGAGGGTTCAGCCAGAGGAAATAACTGTGTAAGATGGTCTTATTTAGAAGTACATAGACAAGAGACTATTAAGAAGAAGGAAATGGGGGATAAGGGAGGATGAAAGGGAATAAATCATGATCAGGATATGTTTTATGTATTATGAAAATGCCCCAGTGAAACTCATTATTGTATATAGTTAATATGCACTTTGAAAAAAGATGATACCATTAATAAAGGCAAAAGGTTCAAATCTGAGTTTTTAGGTTTTCTAGCTCTTGACTCAGGTATCTTTCTTGACAATAGCTTATTTACTGAAAAAATATACACTTTATCACATTTTAAGGTTTTTGTATACTAATAGCTATTGACTCTATTTCAATTTTTTTACTGATTTAAAATTCACATAACACAATTAACTGTTTGAGGGCCAGACTTAGCTCAGTGTTACTGCTGCCTGCCTCCAAGCACAAGAGTCTAAGTTCTATCCCGAGTACCACAAAAGAAAACTCTTTGAAAGTATACAATTCTATAGTATTTAATACATTCACAGTATTATATAATCACTACCAATATTTATTTCAGAAGTTTTC
>PVIR01006925.1:12500-63434 GCA_004026965.1 Petromus typicus
TTGGTAGTTCATTTGTTTTATATTGATATGCTTAGTCCACTGGGAAAATCAGTTTTATGAAAGAAATATATATTTCTTGCTAGAGCCCTAAAATTCATGCTTATATTTTATTCTCATGAAATATCACATACTGTAAAACCCGAGTACATTTTCAGTTGGAAACCTCTGCTCCTGTGCTAGATAATAGAATATTATCATTTATCTGTTTCACTTCCTGGATAAAGTTAAAATATCTTATATAAACACCCGAACTGTGAATGTATGTGAAACTTTTCTTAGCTGAGTGTGTCTAGAAACTAATGTCACTGATTTTAGGAAACACAAGTTAAGGAATTAAAAAGGAATGCAAATAAGTAGCATTGCTAATTCCATTCTTTTATTTTTTAAAAATCTTTATTGGTGCATTATGAATACATATCATCACATTCGACATTGAGAGTTTGCACCAGAATATGACATGACTTGATTCTCATTTTTTCCCCTTTCCCCCTTTTAAAGTCAGAGTGTAGCTAACCTTCTGGGTTATAAATTTGCCCCACATAAGTGCTCATTGCATTAAGAAGGAACAACCGCTAGGAAAGAGTTTTCCAAGGAATTTAAAAAATTTTCTTCATTAAGCCTTATATAAGTCATTTAAGAATAGACTTTGTTATGAAGTTCTATTACTGAATGTTGGCCTTATGGGTACATATAATGCGATTTGTACTGATCACTTTTTAAAGCAGTTATGGAATAAGAAAGGCTAAGAGTTAACTCTTTTTCTTTGTACTGAGAATTGAACTCAGGACCTAGCACTTGCCAGGCAGGCACAGTGCCACTGAGCTAAATCCCCAGCCCAAGAACAACCCTTTGTAATAACCTACTATAGCTCATCATTTTGTCCCATTACTATGACATACTTATAAATAATTGTAAATATGGAGAATCTAAGCAATCATTTGTCTAGACCTTTTACTGATGAAAACACTGAAATCATAGTAAAATGTTGGCATAAACTTGTAATTAGAGCAGGTATTCTCTGACCCCCATTCCAGAGTGTTTTCCTTTCCCTAAGTCGTACCACTATATGTTTCATGTTTTAAAATTCAACACATAGCCAGGCATGATGGCATTTGCCTTTGATCCAGCACTCTTGAGAGGCTGAAGCAGGAGGATAAATTTGACCCCAGCCTGAACACCTTGTCTCAATGTACAAAAAAAAAAAAAAAAGGCTGAGGATGTAGCTCAGCACAAAGGCTCTGTGTTCAATTCCAAGTACCATAAGAATAAGAAAAAGAAGAACAAAGACATCAGTACCTAAATGTTTCAAGAAAAAAAATCCAGATTATTGTTTTAAAATCATGACTGGGATTAGTGCTATAACTCAGTGGTAGAACTCAGTGGTAGCATGTGTGAAACCTTGGCACAGGGGAAAATAATGGCAGGAAAATTACACAGGATTATTTGCTATAACATATTATTCACAACTAAATAAATCTTTAATTTGGATCTCCTAAATAAGTAAAAATTTCATGTTCCACCTTATCTCTAAGGATAAGAACCCTTTTATAGTTTAGACCCTAAATGTTAAAGAATATAAATTACATTTGTGACAAATATACATTTTAATGGATTTCTTTAGGAAATAGTAAGTAGTTTTACTATAACATTTTAAAATTAACTTTGTGATCATTAATTTCTTAAGTTCCAGGAGTTTCTGAGTCTTTTAGATGTTTGTATCTTGTTAAAATATTTTTGAAAAGAATTACATTAGTTTTGTACCATGAACATTGTGGGTTCATTGCAGTATCCTTTCAAATCCTTAGTAGAATTAGTAACCTGTATTTTGATTCTGTTCACTAATTTTTCAAACTACATATGTATACACCTGCTATTTCACTTGCTGTGGTTATCAAATTCTAGAACTTTTCATTATACAGTATGCAAATATATTAACATAGGAATAACTTCACGCTTCCTTAAAGAGGGCACCAAATTTGAAAACTGAGGCAAATAAATAGTTTCTCTAAATCCATTGGATAATAGAGGCAGTGTTAAGGCTAACCATAGTGTTGAACTAAACAGACGGATTACTCCTGGGTTTTGCATCAGTTGTTTTCTGCTGGGTGGCCTTACTTGTCAAAAAAAAAGAAGAAGTTTAACAGGCAAACATTCACATGGGCACATTGAGAAAAGAAGTATGCTTAATTCCATCAAAGCTTTAAAAAATTCAATCATTAATTTATTCTAACTACGATTGTTGGTCATTTGTGAAAAACATCTGGCCTTTAAGTCACAGGAACTTAAACACCAGTATAATGTGAACACTTGTGAGGAAGCTTCAGGTTGGATGTAATATAAAAGTGCTGTATTTGTGTGTGCAGCTTGTCTGCATGCTGCATTTGTTTATTTACAATTCTTTAACCCACTTTGTATTTTGGACTTTGAAATGTTATAACTATAAATGCAGTATGCTTAAAAGATTTTAAAAATGTTAATTTTCAACTTTAAAAAGTCCTGCTTATTAACATCTTTTTACATTTAATAGAGAGATATTTTAGCAACATTTGTATTTAAAACTAGAATGATTTCTAATAAGTCTAAATTCAAGGTAAAAAGTATGTTTTTAAAAGGTTTCAGTAGGAACATATTTTACTTTCCATACAGCTAAATAACTGTTAAACTAACTGTTAAAATATTTTGTTTAAAGCTAAACTTAGATACCACTAACTGTCCTCTAATTTGAATAGTTAGTCTAAGTGACTTTATTCAGGAAAGTTGGGCAGAAAGATAAGAGATTAATGATTTTTTAACTGTATTCATATTTCAAAGTATAAAGCTAAATCTCTTGTCGCAACTGTAAATAACCTGCATTTTGTATAACTTTTTAAGCTGCCAGTAGAACAGGTAAAAATGAAGCTTCAATTGAGTCATGTTTCAAGTCCTATCATTATATAAATAGCTACCTCAGAGCCACAAAATGATTCATGCAGATCTTTCTGTTTTTGTTGTTTTAAGAATGAATTTTTAAATTATAGGACAAAACCTAGTTTAAGCTGTCAGGGATGAGGCTTAGTGTTTAAATTATAAATGTTTTAATTATGTGTATATAAAATTTTAATTAATCCATAATATAAAGAATAGTTGACACCCCCATCATGACTTACTGTTTTCTCTGTTTTTACCATAAAAATGAAACAGAACATGATATAATGAAATGCTATATGTCAAAGGCTTTATGTAAAAATAGTCTGTTCTCTTACTGTTAAGCTACTTTTTTGTTTTGTTTATGGTACTGGAATTAAACTCAGGACCTCATGCATGCTAGACAGGCCACTGAGCAACATCTCCATCCCTGTTAAATTATTTTTATCAGATTATCTACATATTATTTATGTTTATCAGATTATTTATATTTCACCACTTCACTATAGTTTCCTTTGGGGTCCCTCCTATTGTGGGCTTTTAATAATTACAGATTCTGAAAGACTATACATACTCTTCATAAATTAGATTTGATTCTAAGCAAAATAATAATAATAAAAAAGCACTTTTTCAAAATGATGAAAAATGCTAATCTTTAGGCATCATTTCAGTTTATGCCTGTCACTTAAGCATATTATTGTAACAAGATGACTATGTTTCTAAAATGTACATAGTAAATCTAAAGTTTTACATGCCATATAGAAATCACTAGTAAAACTTTATCCCTCATTTCAGAGACACTGATGTCCAAAGTACTGTTAAGATAGTAGACATGAGAGGAAAAAAATCACTTAAAACAGCTTGTGAAATACAATGTTTGGAATGGTTCTTTGAGAATGTGCAGATTATGGCTTGCATAGGGACTCCTTCCAGCTCTCTGGGAAAATGAGCTGTTGACATTCTTTTGGGTCATCATCCAAGATAGGAGGGCAAGCACAAGGATTTAGCAGATAAATTCATCCCCAAAGACCTTTATCCATTTCATTGCAACTTGGAAACATTCATGTTGAATAGTAGCATTAATGTAGCCCATTTAACTCTTCAAAGTAAGTCTTAAGTTAAAAAAATATAAAAGGAAAAGAAGACGATGAAGAAAAATCTCAAATGAGTAGGATAATAACTTATTTAAGTATTTTAAGAGGTATTCTTTACATAGTTCTAAAACACCCTGTTTTCCTCTACATGTTACAAAAACAGAACTAACTAAATCAATCATTTGTGGTACATGTTTATGACACAGAGCAGAAAACAAATTAATATTTTAATGTTGTGTTCTGAAATTGTGGGCAGCATTTGCAGATTGAAAATAATGTAATTTGAGTTTTGTCTGTATTTGGTCTTTTATAATTCAGGCAGAAAGGAAAGGTAAGGCTATGATTAATGCATTAAGGGTGTTCACTAAGATTCATATACATGTCCTTTCTAACAAATAATGAAAAAAACTTTTGACTCAAACTGGAATGATACTATATAGGGCTGAATGTGCAAGAAAGGTTCCCACAATGCATTGTGCAAACCTAGGGCTAACAAATAACCCTGCTGCTTTGAACCCACCCCCCCAAAAGACAAAGGCACAATGAAATAGAAAGCTTAACACCGGTAGCTTTCAAAACGACAAACTAGGCAAACTATACATCTCCACCACTCCAATTTTGTCAGAATGCTAATGAGCTTGCTCTGATCTTTACTGGCTTCCCGTGTTTTCTACATCTTCAAGGACCACATGGTGCTAGCAAAATAAAGACAACTAAATGAGAATTTCTAATGCTTTTTGTGTTGGGACCTGGTGCTTTTCAGTGGACGCACTCGTTGAATATTCTCAACTTAAAAGACTACAACAGGGGGTTGGGTATGAACTTTTTAACAGGAGGAAATTTGAACAAAAGTAAATTAGTGAGATGAGGAAAATATGAGAAAAATTTCTGATTAATTTCCACTCTATAATATCAATGACACCTTCAGCCCCACTCATACTCTTCTAACAAGAGATGCTGATAAAAGATGAATGATTCTGTGTTGTTCACAGTGAATGTTTAGTGGTTTTTTAATAGCAGCATTCTACATAAAAGGCACCAGGAAGTACTCCGCATTAGGAGTTGAGATCACTAGTTAATAGGATGATGTCTTTTAGCTTTTGTCACAAGATTATTAGAAAGGATGGGTTTCTGTTCTCATCATTGCATAGTTTGGAGTGCCTGTTGAGTACAAGTGCTAAAATACAGGTTTCTCAGTATTGTTTCACATGTAAAGCAAAAAGCCTTTTAATGCAACACCTTTTTCCTTTTTTACCAGGTGATTTTGTTATTGATCTCTAATCTTCCCCTTTAGCTGTATTAAATGCTTGAAGTGTTCTGCTTTTCACTGTAGCCTTGATGTTAGTTATCTGTGTCTATAAATTCATTAACATTAATACAGGATCTGTATATAGCACTAGATTCTGTGATTTTTAAAATGGCAAGTTATAAGTTTAATAGTTTATGTGTAGATAACAAACTTAATATTCCCTAAGTAAGTACTGTAAGATGCTTTTTGATAAAGAATTCTTCTCATGAGATTTTAATTATATTTTTGTAAAGAACTTTTTTTGCTATCTCTTTATCACTGTATGTACTTGAACAGTGAGAGCAGTACATTCCATTTCACATTGTACTCACATCAAGAAGAGGGAAAATGAAAGCCAAAGTGAAATATTTGTATATGGCAACATATTCAACATAGCATTAAACTGATTTATATAACTAATAAATAACCAGGAAGGAAAGATGGAACATGTGATTTAAAAGTTAGTAATACTTTTCTGATTCTGTGTAGAGAGAATTTGAGCTACTGTTTCTCATTTTGGCACACACATTTGATATTTCTATATACAATTCTCTAAATCTTCTCTTATCCTGAAAAATTATAGTTTTATACTTTGCACTTTGTTTATACAGCTTAAATATTGCCTTTTAAGATATAATTTAGTTACAGTTCTAAAACAGTAAGGGAAAAAATTCCTACACTAATAGGAAGAAGTTGAACTATCATAGTCAAGAAAGACAAGAAAGAGAAACTGTATTCTAAATATCACATTATATTTTGTTTTAGTGGTTTTGTTATACTGGGGATTGAATCCAAGGTTCATACTGAATTACATTGTCAGCCTCACTCTCACCAATAGAGATAAGGTCTTACTAAGTCACTAAGTTGCCCAGGCCGAGCCCAAATTTGCAGTCCTCTTGCCTTAGCCTCTCAGAGTACTGGTATTACTGGTATATCCTACATTACCTGACAGAACAGTTTTTTATGATCTGCTAATTTTACCTTTTTTTTTTTCTTTTTTTTTTGAGACAGGGTCTCCCTTTGTAGTTCAGGCTGGCCCCAAACTCACTAATGGCTCAGGCAAGCCTCAATCAGCAACATTCCAACCTCTGCCTCCCGAGTGCTGGGATTATAGGCATGAGCCACCACACCTGGCATTGTGATATGTGGTGCCGGGAATCAAACTCAAGACCTTGTGCTTGCCAGGGAGATGCTTTAACACCTGAGCTAAAATCCTCAGCCCCTTATATTTTCTATCATTAGTGTGATATTTCTGTGTCTCTTCTAAGTATAAATGGGAATTAGGATTCATATAATAAAAAGTCCCCATTTTATAGAGGTTCTACTTTGTTTAGATATGTCAATTTTTATGGAAATTGTAGCATGTCATTTAAAAATATGCACTAAGGTGAGATATGTGTTTTGGTATTTATGTTACAATATTTAAAAAGAAATTAAGAACTGTAGATTTGTCATTAATGAAATTTTTTCCTAACATGATATGACATAGTATAGAAAGTGAAGTTTTAGGGCTAAGGATTTAGCTCATTGGTTCTGGTACCTGCCTTGCAAGCACAAGGGCCCAGGTTCAATCTCCTGTAACTGCATACAACAATGCTGGATGTGGAGACTCACGCCCACCAGCAGTCAGTACCACATACCACAGTGCCAGGCATGGTGGCTCACGCCTGTTATCCCAGCACTGTTGGAGGTGGGCAGCAGAGGCAGGAGGATTGCTGAATTTGAGGCTGAACTCAGGACCACCCTGAACTACAAAGCAAGACCCTGTCTCAAAAAAAAAAAAAAAAGTGAGTTTTTAGTTTATATCTCACGTTTCTGATTGCCGAAACAAAATAACCAACATCCAGGGTTAAAGGAGGTAAGGATTATTTAGCTCAGAGTTTGCAGGGGTTTCAGTCTGTTATTGGCTCACTCCAAGGAAGGGTGGGATGGTAGACCGGCATCACAGAAGAGAAACAGTTCATGGCGGGCAGAAGGTAGTGAAGCAACAAGGGATGATCACAGCTATTTTTATCTCCTGTATTATGGAGCGGGGACGCTCACACCCTTAACCCAGTGCCCTTGATCCCAACATTATACCATGAATCAATCCCTGCATCACGCACTCTCGATCTGGCCACTGCTGAAAAAGCCCCACCTATGACTGCATGCAGCTTTGGAGGACATCCACATCCAGACACAAATCTTGACAGTTTATAGAATAGAATGTTTCCATTTGATCTCTACAGCATAAAATACCAAATGATCAGATAAGATTATAATATTCCCTCAAAAGGAATTTTTATAAACACAAATAAGTAAGGGAGTTGAGGTTTTAAAGTATTATAGAGTTAGCCTGTTGTTCACTTAAATAGTCGCTATTGATAATGTGTAAGGCACTGACTCTATGTCATAAAGAAGCCAGTGTTTTAGAAAAGACTACATGTGTTAAAATTTCCTGCAGATTCCAGAGGCAGTGAACTATATCCGTTAGATAGACTCTGAGAGTTGATAGAACCCAATTCTTTTTTTTTTTTGAAAGTTAAATGCTAATATGCTTTTGGTAAACATGGTGTAATAGGTCTGTTTGTTTATCTATGTGCTTTTAACTATAAAAAAAGATTTTGGCTACTTTAGGTTACCTACCTCCGAAATGGAAAATAATATAAATCATTTCTAATTGCAAGAAGTGATATAACTTTACTGGGTGTGGTGGTGCGTGCCTATAATCCCAGCACTCAGGAGCCTGATTTAGGAGGATTGCCATGAGTTTGAGGCCAGCCTAGGCTACATAATGAATTCAAGGCCAGTCTGAATTACAGAGTGAGACTCTGTCTCAAAAAAAAAAAAAAAAAAAAAAAAGTGATCTGAGTTCATGCAGTCAGTTACATTCTAATTCATCATATAGAAAAGTTTACCCAAAATAAAAGACATCAAGAGGATTGAACATAGGTCCCCAGGCAGGTTAAACAAGCACCTACATTCCAAGCCTTTTATTTTTTAAAAATTTAATTTGAGTAAGTGTCTTGCTGAATTTCTTTAAATTTGTGATTTTCCTGCCTCATATCCAGAGTAGCTAGGATTACAGATATACATCACTACATATGGCTTTGACTCTATCACATGCTTTCTTTTTTCTCTTTCTGGTAATAGTTTTTTGATACACTTTCTTGCTATGTAGTCCATGGTGGCCTTGAATTTGTGTTTTTCCTGCACCAGCCTCCCAAGTGCTAGAATTATAGATTTTACCACCACGGCCAGCTTTCCACTTCCTTCTTTACCAGAATCACAGCCAGGGAGAACAGTGAGCCAATGCACACCCAGCACTCAAAAGTTTCTGTCTTCTCTCCAGGGTTCTTGTCAGCTAGGTACCAAAGACCCTCTGTCTTCCATCGCTGTTAGCCTCATTATAGAAGAGGCTTTTCTTTAAGGCTTAACCTGACTGTGCCTTCAGTTGACAACACTGACTATCCTGGCTTCAGTCCTGAGTCAGGGCCCCTGGCTTGGAGAATGGTGGTCAGAGTCCCATCCTCTCCACCATTTGCAGCGTTCATCCCCAGGTACTAGCTCAGCTTCACATCTGAGAGTTTTTACTGCCATAGAATGAAGATATTATGGCCTTAAACATAAAAACTGAGGGCTACCACACATAAGGCCCTGTGTTTGATCTCTGCCGCTGCAAAACACCAACAAAGGTTTTTTAATTGAGTATTAAACAAGGAAGTACTAGAACAAGCTTTTGCTTCAAAATGCATAGACTGCCGAATTTGGCAAGTTTCAAAGCACTCAAGTACCAAAATATGACTGTAGTTTATATCAAGTATTTGTACAGTGCCTAGAATATGGCATAAAAAGAGCTCAATAAATGTTAGTTCATATTATTTATATGATCTCTTGAATACTTAAATTTGTCAGTCTTTTTTGAAATAAAAGATACCAAAGATGCAAAACATTAATCTTCCAGGAATTTTACTCCCATCATTATCAAACATTAAATAAAATAGTTATTAAAAAAGTAATACTGTTCTCTTTTCACATTTATACATTTTGTTATTCTATATTACTTAATAGGCATTTGATCATTGAAAATAATCTCGATGTACAGTGTAAATAAAAGAATAAAGTTTGCTTGGAAGGAAAGTTTACATTTGAAGGTCCGTATACTATTTTTGTTCTTTACTTGTTTTGTTTGGAGACAGAGTCTCACTTTCTAGTTCAGGCTGGTCCTAAACTTTGCAATCCTCCTGCCACTGCCTCACCAGGGCTGGGATTATAGGCGTGAGCTACCACGGCTGGCACTGTGGTATGTGGTTCTGATTGCTGGTTGGCATGAGTCACCACACCTGCCATTGTTGTATGTGGTTACCGGGGATCAAATTCAGGCCCATATGCTTGCATGGCAGGTGCCAGAACCACTGAGCTAAATCCTTGGCCTATTTGTTCTTTACTTTTTAAACTGAAATTTGATATTTAATAGCATGCACAAGGTTCTGAGTTCAATTCCTAGGACCACACCAAAAAATGTAATAATTCTTTTCAATGTGTTTTTCTTTCTTTAGTTACCAAAAATAATTACTGTTTTCCTTCCAGGTTTTCTTTACTCACAATTTTTCTGCCAATTCAAAAATCTATTTCTATCTCTGTTTTATTATTTGGACTATTTAAGGAGGAAAATATATAAATTTTATCTAGATGAGTAGCACTCAGTTGTTGACTCATTGCAGTTTATGCAGTTGGTAGATTATGCAGTAGGACTGCTAGAAAGAAACCTCTCTAATTTAAAAATTCCGAGAGCCTCAGAGGGTTCTCATTTCTCCTCTCCACTTTGGTGCTGAGGTTTGAACCTAGGACTTTTTCAGTAAACTGTGTCCTCACCCTGTCCCTTTATTTTTTTATTTTTACATGGGGCCTCACTAAGTTGCTCAGGCAGGGCTCAAACTTACTCCTGACTCAGCCTACTAGGAGTAAGGTTCTCATTTTTAATATTTGTTCTCTCCCTGGCACTCATTGTATGCCTTGGTTTTTAACTATAAACAGTCATAAGTTGACTTTATTTGCTGATGTGTTAATTCATTTATCCAACAAATATAAATAATTTCTACCAGTAATAATTTTTTTAGAAAATATTTTCAGAATTTTTGAAAAGAAAATACGAAATTTTGAATCTAAGGTATTATACCATCACCATAATTCCCAAGGCAGGCACAACACCCTGAATTACATCCCCAGTCCTCACCACCCTAACTTTCAGTTTGGAACATAGCTATTGCCCGAGGTGTGGTGTATCCTTATTCTAGATTGCAATAAAATTTTTAACATTTAAAAAAGTAGAAATTCCAGGAAAATTTTTTTTTCCTCAGCAACTATCTATGAAATAAAATTTAGGCATTTGAACTGATTTGGCAACAGCATGTTTTTCTTCTGAATGTGAAATTAAATTTGAGTAATGTCATGCCAATGCTAAAATAACATGTTATACATGGAATATCACCCTTTCTTTTTTCTTTTTAAGAAAAATTAATCTCAGTGACTTTGTGTAAGGGCCAAGATGGTGGTTCTTGAACTTATCTCCATTAAAAAAAATATGATGATTTTATTAGAGAAATATAGCTCTCCAGAGCCTTCTTAAAAGATTCTGGTTCATTGGATTGGAAATGAGGCCCATCCTCTAGGCAATACTAGTATAGGTAATCCACACTTCACAAGTGAGAAGCTAAGGGCTAAGGTATGATACACATAATATTGGGATTTAATAGTGTAAACTTTAAAATCAGGAAGATTCCCCAACCTGAATCTGAGTTATCTTAAATAAATTACTGAACCTCTCTGAAAGTTTGTTTCCTTAGTTGTTTTTGAAAAAGAAAAAAGATCAGTAATAACCTATTTCAAAAGGTTTTAAGAAGCTGATCCTGGTGGCCCATACTTGTAATTCTGCCTACTGTGGAGTTGGAATCAGTAGCCTGTGAAGTTTGAGGCGAACCTGGGCACCTCAGTAAGATCCTGCTTCAACATTAAAAGGACTATTAATATAGTTGCTTGGTAAAACATGCTTAGTTATAAGGAGCTGGGGATTTAGCTCAATGGTTCTTGTGTCTGCCTCCCAAGCACAAGGTCCCAAGTTCGATCCTCCCTGGAACCAAAAAAAATTATGAGAGTACACAGCATGAAGGGTAAGCACTCAGTACAAAAGTAGTTGTCATCCACCCCTCACCTTTACTTCAGCTAAGAAATCACTGGAAAGGTTTAGGGATCTGACATAAGACTGGAAAGCTGCTTTGGTTGTTGCTTTTTCACCCCCAGATAGACAGATAAAATATTTTTTAAAGATATTTGCTTGAAAAGAACTCTCCTGTTCCTCAGTAAAAGTTTACATTACAAGTTAAAAAAGAACTATTGAATTGATATGTAATTTTTAAGTTAATTAATTAGTTGGTGGTGTTGCTTTTTGAGACAGGGTCTTGCTATGCAGTTCAGTCCTTGAGCTCACTTTATATCTCAGGCTTCCTATGCTGTGCTTGCTCCTCCTGCTTCAGCCTCCCCAGTACTTAGGATTACAGGCATAGAGCCAGCTTAGTAGATGTTTTTAAAAGTTTGATGCTGCTCATGTGTGTGTGGGGGGGGAGGTTTGGGGAGGGATTGAGCCCACGGTCTTTGCACTGAGCTGCATCCTCAGTTCTGTTAATATTTTTAAATTTTGAGACAAGGTCTTACTAAGTCATTACGTTGCTGGTCTCAAACTTGTGATTCTCCTGCCTCAGCTTCCCAGATATAGTATTGACATTATAGGGATGTGCCACCCTGCCCTGCTTACTAATAATTTTTAATGTGGGATGAACAGTTTTGTTTGAATGCAGGCTAAAGCTTTTTGTTTCTATTTTAATGGCATTTAGAAGAAATTTGTAAAGAAAGATTAATCATACTCTTAGAGGATAAAGCTTAGTACAGCTATGTATATATGAACAGTTATTTTCCAAATTGGGTGAAGTGGCTCATTCCTGTAGGCCCAGCTGCTCAGGAAGCTGTGGAAGAGGATTACTTGAGCCCAAGAGATTGAGGCCAACCCGGGCAACATAGCAAGTCCCCATCTTTAAAAAAAGAAATCTTCTTTTCCAGAGGGCTTTACCACCAAAATAAGAATATATGAATTCTTTTTTCCTTTATCCTTAAGCCGGAAGTGACATGTAAATTTACATCACACAGAGTAATGGCTGTCTCTTGTGGGGGTGTCCCTTGCATTTGCCTACTGGTTGTAAACCGCTTTTGTATTGTTAACCCACCCCAAAGTCCTGCACCCCCAAGCTCAGTTCACTCTGAATTAATAGCACCACTTGGTGGTCAAAGCTAAGAACTGTGTGAAGTACCAGCATTTCTTCCACACCATCATATTGTCATACATTTAGTGACTTCGGAGCTGAAATTTGACAGACCTATTTATGGCCATATCTGTAATGGATATTTTTTTATTTCCTTATTCACTTACTTAGTTAATGCTAAAGATTGAACCCAAGGCCTTCATACTAAGCTACATCTTCAGCTCTTTTTAATATTTTTTCAGCTCTTTTAGATATTTTTTAATTTTGAGACAGTCTTGCTAAGTTTTTCAGTTGCCCAAGATGGGTTCAAACTTGGAATTCCCCCCTCAGTCTCCAGAGTGTTGGGATTACAGGAGTACACCGCCACAACCAGCTTCTGCCGTGCTTTGCAATGATCTAGAGTTGTAAGAAAAAGATGCAAACCAAGGGAAACATTTTGGCTGGCACTTTTTTAAATTTAAAAAATGAGGTTTGTAAAGTCCTGACATTCATAATAATTATACTTCAAAAATGTAATTATTGAAATTAAAACTATGGATTGGGTATAATTTTCTAAAAATGTATTAATCATAAATGTTTTAATTTTTCATTAGAACTAAAGAGAGCTAAAATTTAATACTTCTATTAATATTTTAAGTCATGTATTTATTTTCCTATTGTGTTTGTTAAACAAGATATCACTATGTAGTCCAGACTGGTCTAGAACTTGCCTTATAACCCAAGATAGGCTGCATATTCTTTTTCCCTCATCCTCTTGAGAGCTGAGACTATAGATATATACCACTGTATCTAATTGCACTTTAAGAGACAAAGTCCTGCTGTGTAGTCCAGGCCAACTTTGAGCTCCTATATTCAAAAATTCTTCTTCTGCAGCCTCCAGAGTATCATAGGCATGTTCCACTATGCCCAGCAAATTCAAGTGTTTTTTTCTGTTCTATTCTGTCTTATCCTATCCTATTTCTTGCAGTTCTAGAGACTGAACTCAGGGACTCTAGAATGCTAGACAGTCATTCTACCACTTAGCTGCACCCAAGGTCCTTAAGTGCCCATTTTAAATTAAAGTAAATTGTTAAATAAAATGTATTAAGCACAATAATTCAAAAGTAATAATGCCATTCTAGAAAAAAGTCAGGCTGGATGTGGTAGCATATACCTATAGTCCTAGCAGTCTAGGAGGCTGAGGCAGAAGGGTCACAAGTTTGAGCCCAGCCTAGACAATTTAGCAATTTAGTGAAATGCTGTCTCAAAATTAGAGGGGAAAAAAAAAAAAAGAGGCTGGAAATGTAATGCAGGATGAAGGCCCTGGATTTACTTCTCTGTACTACAGGGGGAAAGAAATTCCAAATATCCTTAAGACCACCAAAGTTTGATTTTAAATAATAGAATTTTAAATAGCTTTTTTTTGTTTTTTGTTTTTTTTGAGACAGGTTCTCTCTAGTGCTGGGATTACAGGCATGAGCCACCACACCCAGCACTGTGGTATGAGGTTCTGATTGCTGGTGGTGTGAGTCACCACACCCGGCATTGTTGTATGTGGTTACTGGAGATGGAACCTGGGTCCTTGCACTTGCAAGGCAGGTGCCAAAACCACTGAGCTATATCCCTGGCCATTTTGTCTTTTTTTTTTTTTTTTTTAAGACGGTGATTAGTAGGAATTGAAACCAGTGCCTCAGATATGTTAAGCATGTGGTATACTACTGAGCTACATCAGCCACTAGAATTTTGTTCAATAATCCAAAAATTGTCAGTGTAGACTAGGTAACCATTTTGCCATATTTTTTGTTTGATTCGATGGTAATAACTGTGGGAAATGAAGTATTAACATACAGGGAAGAACAGACTGGCTCTTTTCTGTAATTGCTCTGACTCTTTTGAAGTGTGGGTTGCAGCTTTGGAGAGAAGAAAAAGAGCATGTAACACAAGGTCAGAGCTAAATGCTGGAGATTGATTCAAGATTTATGCCAGGGGCTGGGGATTTAGCTCAGTGGTTCCGATGCCTGCTTCATAAGCACAAGGTCCTGAGTTCAATCACTATACCACATACTACAGAAAAAAAAAAAAAAAGAAAAGATTTATGCCAAAATCTTAGAAGAACTGTTGGGATATATTGTTCTTTAAGGAAGGAATATTCATAATTTTTATACTATGTTAAAAGGAATAATTTAACATATTCTAGGGATTAAATTTAGAAAATTGTAAATGACTATTGCTAGGCATTCTAGACATTCTGATAGTCATATACGAGGTTGTCATTGGATTTCTGACTGAAGAAATTGCTATTAGATGTAATAGAATAGATGTAATAGTCTATGAACAATTTTGGGAAAAGGATGCTTTCAGAGAGGGTCTGCGTTTGAGAAGCTTCTTTAAGAAAAGAAAAATAAGTAATGGATAGTTGATAGATTTCATGTGTGGGGAATTTGTAAAGATTGACGTGATAGTTGGAAGTATTTGGTAGAATGATTTAGGGAAATATAATATGGATACCTCAGCAGAGGCAAAAAGGCTGCTCTGTTGTAAAACACAATGTGCTACTCTGGAATCATTGTTAAGTCTCAGTTGCCAACATGAGAAGAGTAACCCAAATCTCTCCAGTGGTAGAGTGTTCGCCTAGCATGAGGGAATCCACACCTGTAATTTCAGCACTTGGGAGGCAGAGGCAGGAGGATTGCTCTAAGTTCGAGGCTAGCCTGGGTTACATAATGAGTTCAGGGCCAGCCTGAACTACAAAGTGAGATCTCATCTCAAAAAAAAAAAAAAAAAAAAGAGGGACATAGGTACATATGAAGATATTATGAGTAAAAGAAACCATGCACAATTTAATAAATGGTGCTGAAAAACTGGCTTTCCATATGCCAAAGATTGACCCCCTATCTTTTACCATGCACTAGCCTAAAATCTACATGAATTAAAGATCTAAATATTAAAACAGAAATACTAAATGTGCTGCAAGAGAGAATGGGTAGAACACTTGAGGATACAGTAGGCAAAGACTTCATGAACAAAGCCCAGACCACATAGGAAATGCTGTAAAAAAATCAACAACTTGGACTTCATTTTATTGAAAAGCATTTGCACAGCAAGAGAAATTTCCAAGTGAGTGAAGAGACAACCCACAGAGTTGGGAATACTTCTTACCATCTATTCATCAGACAAAGGACTATTTTCTAGAATATATAAAGAACTCAAAAAAAAAAAAAAAAAACCCACCTTGACCCTCCAAAGTTAAAGACTCATTGGGGCTCTGAAATGAATAGACATTTCTCAGATGAAGAACTAGAAATGACAAATAAATTTGTGAAAAAATGTTCAGCATCATTGGTGAGATGAGAAATGCAGATGAAAACAACAATGAGATCCATCTTACACTGGAAAGAATGGCTCTTCTCAAGAAATCAACCAATGACAAATGCTAGTAGGGTGGTGGGTAAGAGTAGTTATTGGTAAGAGTGCAGAGTGGTGTAACCACTGTGGACATCAATGTGGAGATTCCTCTAAAAACTAGAACTAGAGGTTCTGTTTGACCCAGTTATCCCCCTTCTTGGTATCATCTCCAAAGAAACAGAAGCATCATACCACAGCAGAATATACATGCCCATATTCATAGTGGCACAGTTGGTAGTAGCTAAATCTTGGAAACAGTTGAAATGTCCATCAGCCAACAAATGAATAAATACATGATTTTTAAAAATTTTTAATCTTTATTGGTACATTACATATAACATCATAATTACACTCCATAATGGGGATTTGTACCAGTATAAGACACAACTTAATTCTCCAGTGAAGTACTACTCTCATCTAAAAAAAAAAAAAGAAGAAGAAGCTTGAGCTTCAGACACGTATAGCTGAGCTCAAGACCATACTCTTTATAGGTGATGTAAATCTAACACACATATTTACATGCTGCACCATTTCTCTTGTGTGAGAAACAAATGAACTAAGGATCGAAAGATATAATAGATAGTGGGACATGGGAAGAAAACGTTCAAATGGGAAAGGGGACAAGGAAGAAAGGAGGGAGAACGGAAGGGGAAGGGACAAGAAAAATGATAAAATAGAGCTGGCGAGTTAGCTCAGTGGTTCTGGCACCTGTCTTGCTAGTGCAAGGGCCCAATCCCCAGCAACCACATATAATACTGGGCGTGGAGACTCACCCCAGCAGCAACCAGCACCACATACCACAGTGCCGGGTGTGGTGGCTCACGCCTGTAATCCCAGCACTCGGGAGGCAGAGGCAGGAGGATTGTGATGTGAGTTGGAGGCTGAGCTCAGGGCCAGCCTGAACCACAAAGTGAGACCCTGTCTCAAAAAAAAAAAAAAAAAAAAAAAGAAAGAAAAATGATAAAATAGAAGGAAAAAAATGGAAATGAAGGTTTTGTACATAGGGAGGGAGGAGCTTAGGGGGAAAAGGGGACTGGGAGAAAGGAGAGATGTACTAGACACAGGTGCAAGTTGCTTACAATGACTGTTGTGCCCAAAGTGTACAAGTAAATGTTTTTCTATAAAAAAGAAATTAGGCACAGAAAAAGTACTGAACTGTCTCACTGATGTATCTACTCTAAAAAGGTTCAGTTCAGTGAAGTAGACAGTAGAATGGTGGCTACCAGTTGAGTGGGCCAGAGGGGGAGGACTGGGAAGCTACTGATCAAAAGGTACAAAGTTTCAGTTAGATAGAAGCAATAAGTTCCAGAGACTTACTGTATCATTACTAATTATAATTAATAAAGTGTACTCTTGAAAATTGCTGAAAATAGGTTTTATATTCTTATCTCACCACAGAAAGGTATGTGAGGCAATTCCTATGTTAATTAACTAGGTTAAGGTATACATACCACAAGATATATATCTCAAAACAGCATGTTTTTAAATTTTAATTAAAAATTAAATAAATTTTTACCCATTCTGGACAACTCAGCAAGACAGTATCTCAGAAGAAAAAACATTTTTTTTTTTCTGAAGAAAAATATAAAAGGCTGGGATTGCAGTTCAATGTGAAGGCCTGGGTTCAATCCTCAGTACTACAATGAACAAATTAAAAAGATGCATAAGGAAACATATTCCGATGTTGCCTGATTATCAGAAGCCAGGCATCATCAAAGCAGGAGGAGTATAGAAGAGGACCTCAAGTATTGCACTGGGATGTTGAACTCATTTCTTGCTAAAAGTCAGAGGCTCTGGAGACCTCTTAAAACAAGTTGTTTGCCTTTATTTTTGGAGTTCAGTTGCATTACTGGGGATTCAGCCCAGGGACTTCAACTGAGCTACATCCCACAGCCTATCTGCCTTCCTTCCTTCTTCTGCCTCTCTCCCTCTCTCTCTGTCTCTCTCTGTCTCTCTCTCTCTTTCATTTTTTTTTTTTTTTGATAGGGTCTTGGGCTGGGCTCAAACTTGTGTTCCTTTTGCCTCACCCTCTCCTAGATTGTTGGGATGGTAGGCAAGCACCACCATCACCAATTTAATGTGATTGTTTTCAAAAGATTCAAAGACTTTATGCAACACTGGAGGGTGCTTTTAAGAACAGCCTACTGACTTCTTCATTTGAGAAACTTTTTTTTTAAAAGGAAGCACATTTGGACCATACTTGAATTTATCCTTCTATATTTTAAAAATTATGGGGCCGGGGAGTTAGCTCAGTGGTTCCAGCGCCTGTCTTGCAAGCGCAAGGGCCTGGGTTCGATTCCCCAGTAACCACATAACAATACTGGGTGTGGAGACCCACACCCAGCAGCAACCAGTACCACATACCACAGTGCCAGGCATGGTGGCTCACGCCTGTAATCCCAGCAGTCGGGAGGCAGAGGCAGGAGGATTGTGATGTGAGTTTGAGGCTGAGCTCAGGGCCAGCCTGAACCACAAAGTGAGACCCTGTCTCAAAAAATCTAAAAAAAAAAAATTATATAAGCTTAATTTTCTACACTTTCAGCAGAATCCTATCTCATTTTCACCTTGCATTTAGTAGACCACCTATTTCATCTATATTGACAATTTCATAAACTGATTTTAAGTGTATTGTGATCTTAATATAAGAATCTCTTGTAAAAATGATGAAGACTTTTCCAGTGAAGCTTTTTACTTTATAAACATTTTCTTTTTGAAAGTTTTCTGTTTGTACTCAAAGTCACAGTACTTATTTTTGACCTTTTTGATATCAAGTATGCTTATGGATGTGTTCTTTTAGTCCATAATTTTCAGTCTTAAAATTTACCTCATCTTTTGATATTCAACAGTATCCAATTATCTACTTTTTCTTGCATTTGAGAAGCTCACTGATAATAACTGAACTGTTACTCCCTGGAGCACAGCCGCATTGTTGCATCGCCATAGCTCTCTATACAGTGTGACACTGCTGACCCAGTGAGACACACAGTTATTTTTTTTTTCCAGCTGATGGGTTTATACTGATTAATCCACATTTTTTACCTTTCTGTTGTGACCAGTGACATACTGACTATACTCTTGATTAACAAATATTTTGAATATAATTTTAAAATTTCAGTTTTTAACTATTTTTTTTTAAAAAATGGTTGTCTCACTATGTTGTCCAGTCTGGTCTTATATTCCTGGGCTAAACAATCCTTCTGTCCCAACCTCCCAAGTAACTGGGACTATAGGTGTGCACCAATGTATTGAGCTTGGCTTACAATATGACTTGGATACAAATTGTAAAAAACAAGTTATCCATGTGTTTATTACCTGTCTCAATTCCAGACTGTGAGCATTTTGAGGGTAAAGAGTATATCTTAGTTATCTTTGTATCTGCAGTTCCTTGGCTTGGTGCTAATCACTCTATTGTTACCACTCTTCTCATTATCATCTCCACAGCTAACATTGCATGGATTTTCTCATTTAGTTCCCATAACATCTATATTAAGTAAGCAATATGATTATCTTTAAGAGAGAAAGAAACTGAAGCTTAGGAAAGCTGAGAGTTTAGCTCAGTGGTAAAGTGGTTGCCTAGCACATGCAAGGCCCTCGGTTTGATCCTCAGTACCACCAAAGAAAAGAAACAAATGCTTAAAGAGATTGGTAATTAGTCTAAAATCAAAGGACTCATTTTAAAAAACTAAACAAAGGTCATAGTGGATGTAGATTCAGTGTTCATTTTTTTGCATCATATTTAAAATGACCAATTTTAACCACACAGACTATAGACAATATATACATAATTATATATTATGCTTGGCTTCTACCAGAATTTATAGTTTTAATCACAGGAGTTTCTCAGAATTAATGTAAGTTAACAGTCCTAATGGTACTCTTTAATTTATGATGTCTTTATTTTAAAGTTTATTTATAAGTTAGATGTTTTTCTAAAAATATTCAAATTACAGGTTGCATTCTAAGGTCACTAGCATATGTACCCAAATGACCTAAAAAAAAATGGACCTCTATTCTCCCCAGAAATTCGTACTTGCTTGGCTATGACTTTATGAGTATCTGTTGTAATATTTAATTCAGCCATGCAATCATACATATTTAAAATCACATATCTTAAAGTGCAAGTATTAAAATAGAAATTGTTTTTCTCCATCCTTACTCTTTGAGAATTTTTTGGAAGTGAGGGTACTAGGCATTGAACCCAGGACCTCATGTTTAATATAAGTAGAATTTTATCAGTTAAAATTATTTTTGCATGATAATTATATTAATGCTGTTAATTTTTTGCTGCCTTAACTTTGTGCTTAGTTTGTTACCTTTTGAGAAATCTAGCACTGACTTTTGACATAAAAACAAATAATAGCTAGAGATTTAGCTCAGTGGTTCTGGTGCCTGTCATGCAAGCACAAGGTTAAGAGCTCAATCCTTGGCCCCAGAAAATAAATAAACAAACAAATAAATAAATAAGAGAAAACAAAAGTAAGAGTCTATTCAGACCTTATTAAGGAATTTGTACAAAAAGACTGGTATTAATTTCCAGTCTAAACAAATAGCTTCTTTTGGGCAGAGGAGTGGTACTGGGGCTTGAGCCCAGGGGCACGTAGCCCCTAAGCTACAGCCTTGTCCCCTTTCATTTTTTATTTTGGGACAAGATCTCGAAAAACTGTCCCCATGGGTCTTGAACTTGAGATTGTTCTGTATCGGGGTCCCAAAGGAAGGGATTACAGGCATGTGTAACCCCAATGCCCAGTTTAGCTTCTTTTTATGTATCAATTTATTTCTGAAGAACGTCAGTGAACTTACCCAGCCCCCTTCCATAAGAAGTACATGCATAGGAGTCTGTAGAGACCTGTGAGCCCAAACTCTCTCCAATTCTTTTTTACCAAATGAGTAAATAAAAAGTGTATTTGTTCCGAGATAGTATGTTAGTTTTTATTTTATTTTTATGAAAGGAGAGTTTCCCTCAAAGTTTATAGTCTTAATATTATAACAAAGTTATACTCAGCAAATAGTTTTAAGACAACTATTGCTTAAACATCAAAATTACGAGATTCTTCTTTTATGTTAATTGCTGTTTGAGAATATTCTGAGAACAGAAACATTTATTTACACGTTCAAATTTGTTTTTATAATATAAATCTCTTTCCCAAGTTTCAAAATTTTCTGAAGCTGAGATGCTAGAAAACTGTAATAATCTTGATTTCAGAGTTGATGCCCACACAACCCTACCTTTCTTACCCACAAAGCATGTTTCTTCAGTACCAGTTATTTGAACACTTTTATGAATCCTTCCACTGTAATACGTATTTTAAACATCATTGTGTTCTGTAATCACCATCAGAATGATTTGTAATAGCAGCATTTTTGTTTTTATGCTTGATTTCATTTTGCTGTGTTGCAGCCATCAAGGATATTATTCTTAATTGCTAGTCAGCCATTCCCTGTTATAAGACTATAACACATTTCAGCATTTTTCACCATTTTCATAGTAGAAAAACCTTTAATTTGTATACCTGGATAACAACAGCTAATATTTATGCATTTCTATTCTTTCCCACTGAATTCAGCTATTTGGCTAAAATTTTTACTTTTCTTTATTTTTCATTTAAATAAATAGTCACTGTCTGAAATACAGTTTTCTAAATAAATGACTTTATAGTGAAAGGTTAATTAGGAAAAGTTAAATTAAAAGACAGTTTGTTTGTATTCAGTGCTGGGGATTGGAGCCATGGCTTTGTGCATTGTAGGCAAGCTCTCTACCACAGAGCTACATCCTTAGCAGAAGATAATTTTAAAATGTGATTTGGGGCTAGGAGTACAGTTTGGTGACAGAGTGCTTGCTCAGGATGGATAAGGCTCTGGATTTAATCCCCAACATCACACACACACAAAAGTTTGGGTTTTTGATATCTCTTTTATTCATTTGAAGGTATTACTTCTGAAAAAAATAAAAAGTACATGTAGATTCTCAGATGTTTGAATGATTTTGTGAAATAAATCACAGCTTAACTAAGTATTTGGGGGGAGAAATAGCATATAAAAGTGGTTGCTTCAGTCGGCTAACATTTATTGAGTGTACTACGGCTAGTGCCACGTGTTATATACTGCTTTCTATTAAGGGGCTTCTCTTGACTGTAGAGGAGAATGATTTAAAGTCCTGTTTACAAATGATTGTTTCTCTTGCTTTATCATTATCCTTGAATATTTGATAATTCTTACAACACATCAGTTCTAATAACTGAAAAGAAAAAACATTAACAGATTGTGGTGTCAAAAAAGATATTACATTCTCAGAGGCAAAATGAAAAACAGAAGTCTAAGAAAACAAAGTAAATCTGATACTTATATCAATTGGTATTAATGTTAACATAAAAACACTGAAGTAGTTTGTATGATGCTTTGTTGATAATATATTTATATTAAGCATGCAGTGCTGTTTTAAAATATGGTGTAACATCCTAGCTATGCTTTCTGATTTCAGTATACACACACTAAACAGTAGTGTTTAGTCATATTTTATTTCAAAATGGCTTCTAATAGTGTAGGACTTGAGTTTTTCAAGTCATCAAACAAAAAAAAATTAAGTTTAGAAAAGTATAAGTATTGACTTTTAAGGTGACAAAAATATGGTCACAATTACACATTAAATGATAATTTTGGAAGAGAGGTAGTTAACCAGGTGAGGTTAAACAAGATTAAATGATTTACGGCCATTTTATAATATAATGACAGTCTTCATTTTAAGCTACAATGTAAAGTGCTTTATTCTGAGATTAGGTATTGTGGCAGAAGCTAAAACTGCCTTTTTTATAACAGTGCCAGAATACAACCTCTTTTTCTTTTTGCACTAACAAGACTGCTTTACCACCACAGCCCACTCTAAGTAATTAAATCAATCCTTTGTACTTACCGTATTCTCCTCTAGTGACGGTACTAGATCTGATTATATGCTTCATGCATATTCAAAGTACCGCACTGACAGCTCTTTAATGAGCTCTTACTTAATCAGTATGAACAATGTTCATCTTGTTCTTTTTTTTCCTCATGCATTAGAGCTAGGAACAGTTGGGAAAAATGAAACATCCAGCATTCATTTGAAAAATATATTGTACTTTGAAAAGTGTCTAAGCTGAGGAAGTTGCATTCTGCCCTTTAAAAGTCTGATGGACAAATTGGATTACTAGTATTGGATTAAATAACAAATGGTTAGAGGAGAAATGAGAAAAGCTCACTGTGATCACAGGCTTTAATATTTTTTGTTACTTATAAAGCTAAAGAGGCCTTTAACCAGTTATTAAAGTCAGGATTAATTTGTAATGGTTCAACTTACTGGCTTTTAAAAGCTTTTTAAATTTAAAAAAATGTAAAGCCCTAAAAACAAAAGCAGAGTGATATGTTAGAAGAAACTTTAATTTTTTTTATTACTAGGCTAAGTATAGATTTCCATCATTGTATATACTACCTCAGATAAGGATTTAGTGATAGTGATTTATTTTTTTAGCTAATTTAAATAATCTATGTAGTAAGGTGTAATGTGTCTTTAAATATTTATTGTCAGGATTATATCTGTTTGAAACATGAGTCTCTTTTATTATTAGTCATTTTTTAACAATTAGGGGAGGAATCTTTGCTTCTTACCTAGAAATCACAGGCATGAATTAAACTGAACATAACACAGTACTACATCAATATTGTTATACTCAACGAAGCAGTGTTCCATTGAAGAAAATGATGCTAATTTAAGAGTAGGCCAGTTGCTTCTAGTATTGCCTGAAAATGTCAATTATAGGTTAAGTTAAACTCAGAACAAAGTTTTAATATGTCTATATTTTTAGAAGCTACTTAGGTTAAGAACACAAGAATTAAGCCTTTAATCAGAAAATAAAATATCATAAAATCTACACCTATTAATATTGCACACATGTGTCATTTCACTGATCAAAAAAGCTTTCACCAGGGTACAATTGGCCTTTTTCCAAATTGCAAGCTTTTTCTCAGCTTTTTCTTTTTACTCTTTCTTCTTTTGTTGCTACCCAGGGATTTGTGCCTATCGCAGCCTGTATCACATGACCAGTGTCAAGACATCACATGGTCCAAAGTGAATACAAAACCAGCTACCCTAAAGGAGAGATTAAAAATACTGTAAAACAATAAAGACTTTTGTTCCAACCCTAAAAGAATCTATCCTGAGTAGGCTCCTTATGATTCAGTTTTAACAACATTTAATGAAGGCACATATCCTCACTGTTCTCCTGAACAATAAATAACAGATATCTATTTATAAGGATGCTTTGAAATCCATGTTTAATCATTTGCCCACAGAGCAGCTTTTCATGTTTATTTTTTAAATTTCTTTGAATTTTTATTAATGTGGGAATTAATTAATTATGATATTGCTCTAGTTTATCCAAGCATTATAAAAAATGAAGTAGCAACATTTGGACAGCATGACAAATCATAAACCAATGTATACTATGTATTATTGATGTGAAAGAAAATAAACTTGCATACATCTTTATGTAAAATTATATGTGTGTTCAGTATACATAGCTCTCTGAGTTTGGAAGGTAATATGCTAAACCATGATAGTATCCACTTCTGGAAAAAGGTAAGATTGGTGAAAGGTCATATGCTTTTAACTAAGTTTTGCCTCTTTTTAAAATTGACTATACTATTTAAAACTTAAAATGAACTATCTGACTTAAAAATTTCAGAAAATTTAGGGGATAATAATCTTAATTGTAATATTTTTTATTAGATATTTAAATTGACCCTATGAATCTGTATAGGAATTAAACTGGAAATATTAGACAATGGCTTAGCAAGTAATAAACCAATTGTAGGTGAAATTCAAGGGGGGGAGTCAAGGATCTGAAAATTTGACCAGCTATACGGGAAAGGAAAGACAAATGTGGAGAAAATTAGTATTTCCTTAACTATAATGTAGGCTAATTTTACATATATACTATCCTGTATTACAATCCTTAATATACTGGCTTTTGTAGATGAGGTACTAAATGATACAGATGATAGGATGAGTATGAGGAAAATAGTGAATTTTAAATACTTTTGTATGCAGTCAGTAACTTTATAATCCAAAATGTTAGATTGCTCTTTTAATCAAATGTTTTTGAACATTATTTTCATCATAATTTTTTTTAAAGAGAGCTGTAGGTATTTTTTTGTATCCCAGACATTTCCAACGCATTTAAGAATTTGTAAGTGGTCGATCCCACTTCTGGGATGTATGTATGTAAGTCCATGTGTATCTCTGGTTTACTTTTGGGGAGGAAAGCAACCACAAAAACGTAAGTGGTTATACATGGGAGTTTTTAATAAAACCTCTAGACTTCTCTGATATTTCTGCTAGTTTTATGCTTCTCATAATGATTTTTTATTTTTTTAAAATTGTGACCCCGTATCTGTCAGCATTTTAAGTTCCTCACTGAAACATAATAGCAGAACAGCCTCTGGGGAGGATTTAAAAGGTGGAGGGTTTTATTTATGGTACTTTGTGTTAATATGATCTATAGGTATGTTTGGGGGGAACAAAATATGCATGCTGAATAATGTCAGCTTTCGAAGATTGGCTCATGAGTTCTTAAATACTGATTTCTTTTTCAAATCTTGGCTTTTAATCTTAGTTTTTTATCAATAGATGATCACGTAGTATTGTTATAAGAGTTTATAGTACTGAGAGTAGCTAAAACACTTTTTTGTTAAAATAACTTGTGTAAAACTATCATTTGTGACATGTCATATAATAAATGTCTCTTCTTGAACCACAGGAAGAAACACAGAAGAAGAAGAAGCTATGATGCAAGAATGGTTTATGTTAGTTAACAAGAAAAATGCTTTAATAAGGAGAATGAACCAGCTCTCTCTTCTGTAAGTACTCGGGATGGTACTTGTTTTTCCTACAACCCTGGTAAATCCTAGGCTTTTTATTATTTCTTTCTTGTAAGAATTTTCATTTGAAAAGTTAAGAATTTATCAGTGGAGTGATAGACACCAAAAAAAGTAGACTACAAAAGATCAAAGAATAGAAACAGTTTAAGAAATAAATTATGGATGCAAAAAGGAAGTTTATTTTATATTGAGGGTTAGCAGAGAACACTTCAGAAAAATAAAGTATATTGAAAAACAAACTATAAGTTAAAAAAACTCTTTATAAAGATAAAAGTGTATTTATTATCTACAGATAATGTTAATCCAAACTTTGGGCTAAGAAATCAATTACATGGATAGAAAGGACCTTATTTTATTATAAGAATTAAAGTAGAACACTGTGAGTCTTTAGCATTTAGTTTACCATAGGACTTTATGCTTGTTCTTTTCTGCTCGCTAGCAGTGTTCTTATAGGATGCCACCTAGTGTGGGGATGGGCAGATTTACATGCTCTATTTTGGTGGAAAACTCTTATTTTATAATTTTTGCCATGCCTGAACTTGGTAAAAGAATAATAATGAAGCACAGAATTTAATCAGGAATCTTTGTCTCTATAGTACATTTGTACTGATAATACTTTTAGGCTTCCTGTATTGTTTTCACAGAAAGTTTTGAGTAAGAGTGTGTATTATGAACTATGAAAAATATTTTAGAAAATAGCCTTATCCTTGGCACTTGAAGGAAGAATCATTGAAGAATGCGGCTACTTATCCTTAGATTAAAATATTCTTATGTGCCATTCAGAATTAAAGGACAAAAATATTAGCCCTAGTAAAGATTCAGCTGAGTAATGTTTTAGGTTTGTATATCATTTGTTTAGAGTAGCTTAAAGTTAAAGAGAAAAGTCAGTTATGAGTGGTAAAATCAATGTAACCTGAAGGTTCTTTTAAGTGTTTAATGATTTAGTAATTAGCATATTGATGAACTTTTGCAACTTGCCTAGGGAAAAAGAACATGATTTAGAAAGACGGTATGAGCTGCTGAACCGGGAATTGCGGGCAATGCTAGCCATTGAAGGTAAGAAATGCTGTAGTGGGGTGAGGTATGTAGGTGTCATTTGTCAGAGAGATTTAAAGAGTGTAATACACATCTGGTTTTACAAGGTCTGGTCTGCTGGAAACATACAGGAATTGCAAATAAATGTCTTGGAGGCAGAAACAGTATCCATATGAACCAAAGGATTCTAATTCCAATAATCATCATGTTTGCTGTTAAACAGAAAATTGTTCTAACTTTTGATTTGATAAATCTAAATTTTCAAAAAATACAAGGAGTTGATTGGTTTAATTTAACTTTACTTACATACACTTTAAAGTTATTTCCATTGTAAAAGTTTAAAAAAGATTTATCAGTTTGAAAAATCAAACCATTAGATCACCATTAGATTCTACATTTGGTCATAATATTGGATGGATGTCAACAATGAAAAATATCATTCCCAGACTTCTATAGTTTGTAAGAGTCCAACTGCAGTTAAGTGAATTTCAGGCAAAAATTGGGATTAAAAATAAGTGAAACACTTTCATAATGTTAATAAAGCTTTTAAATGAATTGTATCATAATTCTGTGCATGGTACATGCTATCAGTAAACATTAGTTAACTATAGCATTTGCTATATATGATTTTTGAAAAATTCCTTGGTGTTTTACAGTGCTTTTACATCTTTCAGCTGAAAGTGTCTTAGAGTTCAAAGATTTCTGCTTAAAAGCTAATCCTTTGGGCTCTGTAAAATGAATCTTTTGTCTAATCAATGCAAATTGATTTTCCTATTCTGTATTGACCTCTTAACCCATTGACTGTCCATGGTAATTTTGTTCTTCACCTGATAAGGTACCTGATCCATAATAAGTCAATTCTAATTAGTTCAGAAACTAGAAATTTAAGTTTCTTAAACAAAAAAAAAAAAAAGCCAAGTGAAGTCTTATATCCTTAAAATATTTTAATGTAATATTGTTGTCAAATGTGTGTCCTATTTACATGCTATCTTATATGTTATATACATATAGAAGTTTTAACCATTTTAAAGTCTCATTTGGTAAATATCACTGACAATAATTGTATAAAAACTTAGAAACTATTTTAAAAGACTTCAGTTAGCTAATTTCCTTCAAATGGCTATCCAAATGTATCAAATCAACCATTTGTAATGAGTATAAAATATGGCAAAATTGTTTAAGTTGTATAAAATTAGTGCAGTAAAATGCACAAGTATACTAAACAGCATTTTTCTTCTATGATTTTTGTAGTCATAGTCTAAGAGACTGGCAAGATAAATAGTTGAAAAATAGATGCAGCAAATACTATTTATATAGGATATATGTATATGTAATATATAATATGTGTAAATGTAATATGTGTAATATAAAACTCATACAATATATTCCTTATAGGCTCATTATACATTACACTGAATATAGTCTTTAATTTTTTTACCCATCCTTTCCTGTACAAAAACATAAATTGTCCCTAAAATGCACTTTGATACAGTATAGTTGATTTTCACACATTAATAACAGTTCTATCCCCAAAACCAGTATTATTCCCAAATAGTCAACTTTTTTTTTTATAAAAAAAAGATGAATTCACACACATAAAAGATCCCAATTATATTGGCAAGCCTATGCCTGTATATAGACTTATTATTAGCTTCTTATACACAAAGAAGTGTAGTGCACAGTCATGTTTTGGAAGAAGAAAGAGTGTTTTTTCTTTTAAAAATAATTTTAATGTAATTCTGAGTCCTTTGATTAAAAGACTTTTTCAGAATTACATTGCCTATATGTAGGAGTATCACCAATCTCTCTGCCATTTTTATTGCTAGTGGAAAGGAAGAGAGACTGGGGGGAAGGAGCAGCCTGTTGATTACAAATAAAGACACCTTCTTAGTGAAAGGCCTGTCCCACTGGCCTGAGCAGGACATGGGACACAGACAGCGCTGTCCTAGAGAGGAGTTGGTCATGTGAGATCAGCTCTGCAGAAATACATCCTCTGAGCTGGCCTTTAGAATGGACACACAGGCAGTTCAGTAGCCTCTTGGAGTGTTAAAACACCACAGAAAAATATATGCATCGACAACACTAGTTGGTTTCGTTTTGCTTCTCTTTGAATGAAAGCCCACTTCTCTGTTCTTTCCCTATATCTTCTGCTTAGTAGTCATTAATTTTATTAGTAATAAATAAATCTTTTCAAGTAAATCTGCGAAACTATCCACCAGGAGGACAGGGTAGAATATTAACAGCAACAGCATACTGAAAGAAATATTAACAGCTTGGCTTGAGAACAATAATAATTATTATAATAATCAATATATTAGGAGAATCTATAATCACTTTGGTCTGTTTTTTTACCCCTCCCCCCTTTTCCCTGTGATGGTTTCGTAGCAGGAGTTTCATCCTACTGAACTAAATTGTAGATCCCTCAAGCTGGCAAACATCATTTAGATGCTTTTCCTCTAGGTTTTTTTTTTTTTTTTTTTTTTTTTAGATTATTTAAAGCCCCCTCAGGAAAGATAAATTCATTTCTGCACACATTGGGGTGGGCTTTTAGAAAGTGGTATGTTCATTTTCTGCACAAGAAATGGATCTTCTCTAGGATTTTGTACATCTTGATTTATTCTTGGCTTAGAGTTTGAAGTGGGTGCTCTTCTAAAGGGATTTATGCATAGGTTCACTATTTTTGTAGTTATGGTTTATACGATAAGCTTTTTATATTTAAAATCAATATGTAATCCTGTGGAGGAGCTTATCCCCTAAAACCCCATTTGTAAATCTATTTTAGCTTTGTTACACAGCACAGCCACAGTCTTCCATAGATTGATTAGGTACAGCAGTAGAATCCTATCAAATGGCCTGTTCTGATGATGATGCAAACTCTTTCAGGATTGCTAGTTGACTGGAACTAAAGATAAGACTTGACTGCAATCCCCCAATGTGCTCTTTACAAAACTAGTGTTAATTTTCATCAAAGTGCCAGGCTTATGTATAGTGGCAAGGTTGAAGGTTTACTGTAAGAACTTTAGGCCTTTTCTATTTAAGTGTTTATAGGTATTCTCTCACCTTTTTTTAAGGTAATTATCAACTTCAGCAAATAAACTGAATCGGGGAGTGAGTAATTGACCCTACATATGAAAAAGAGGGGTTCTTTTCTTTCAAATTAATAAGAAAGATCCGTGCAGATGGACATAAGCAGAATCTCTTCATTTCAACACTTTGGCTCAAATGCAGCATCAAAACTTAATCCTATTTGTTGTGAGAGGATATGGCTTTTGTAGCAAAAGTACACTGGAATCTTTAAATTAATCAGAATCCACAGTGTAGTCTGTCCAGACCAAAGTCAGTGCAGCTAGCTGCTGTAGCTGGTGTTCTAGGTGACTGATCCCTTCTTTAAAAAGCACCACAGGTAAACCATAAATTTACATGCATATTTTTTAAACAGGACATGTCTAAGTGATAGTATTTAAAAGAAAATTTTCAAATTTAGACTTGCTTATACAAATATAAATCTTTATCAATTTTAAATGTAATATTAAATTTTTATTTAAAATGATCAAAATTATAATATATATATAGGAGTATATGAGTGTATGTATCATATTTTATACCGACTATGAGAAAAAAAATACAAGGTAAGACTATAGGTTTGTTAAGGTAAAAGCTATTGCACATAGGTTTTTGTTCTATAAGTGACTCACATTTTATAATACATTAATGTAGTAGTGATAGACTTCATATGAAAAATTATATAAGTTTATGCTAGATTTTAAATTCTGTTAAACTTGGCTCTAAAAAGATAAAAATCATGTAAATGTTGTTAATTATGGAATGTTTTTATTGCAATGGAAACTATCATTAGTGACCTAGGAAAAAATTAAGGTTTTAAAAAGTATTCAATTCTTCAGGAGTTAAAAACATTTCTTTAATCCATATTATTAAAGTCCTAACTTCTTCAATGTTAAAAAACACTCAGGTATTTAAAATTACTGATTAAAGTCTAAGTTGTGACTACTTGAGTTCAGGTTCAGTACAGGCTAATTTAATTTTTAAAATTATGTGCCTGCTGTTAAATTTTATTTTTTATGTTTATTTTTAGCTTAACTGCAATTTGTCTGTGGTCGAGGAAATGTATTTTTCAGTTGTAATGCTGTCATAAAAATGATTTAGAAGTAGAGTTATAAATATAAACCTTTAATCAGAATAGTTAATAAGAAATTGAATAGTTTATTCATCAAAACTGCTAGTTTAATAACTATACCATGCAGTTGCAAATGCTTTATAAATTTAGTAAAATTTTTATGAGCTAATATTTCTAGAACTACAATTACCTGGAATTAGACTAAATGACCTACAAGTTCTTTCCAACCTGAGAAGTATTAATTTACCTGCTATGTAGAATAAGACTGATTTAAGAACAAGAACCAGATTGGAAAAATTTTAAACATTTCTTTCTTTAGTTGCACTTAAATCCAAAGAGTAAAACTGATAGATATGGCTTTTTAAATTTTGCTTATTATTGAAATTTTTATATTAAAAAAACCTTTCCATAATATTTCTTGATTCTTCTCCAAGCTATAAAATACTCTGCTTTTTAAGTAAAATTGGAATAATGATTAGCTGTTTAATGTATTTATATTTTTGTGACATTTTGTATTGAATGCGGATAATTAACATATGACATGCTTCAGATATGTATTTATATGTTTGAGCTGAGAATGAAAGCCAAAACTGATCAAATTGAATGAACTATTCTAGCTTTTTATAGCCATTGTAACCTTTATTGCATGATGATGCATCTAATTTTTAATTTGTAAATATAAGACAGAATTCCCTCTAGCACCATTTGCTTTCATAAAGCTGCTGAGCAGTTTGCTGTCTTGAATAAATTTTGCTTTGGAGGGGGCTGGGGGGGGATTTGAACCAGCACATTCTTGTGTGGTTTGTGAAGATTCACATGGTAACCAGCGGTGTGCATTGTTAGGTTTATCTGAATAAGCACCAGCCATGTGAGTTTTAACATGATTGCCCAGGGCAATGGAGAGAAGAGAGAAGCCCAAAAGGATTGCACTCCTCTCTGTTTTTTGGAAAGTGCATTTGTTGGGGGGAGGGGACTGCAAGAGTCAGTGGCCACGGGTTTTCTTTTTCTCTTTCTTTCTTTTTTCTTTTTCTTTTTCTTTTCTTTTTTTTTTTTAAACTGGTGTCCTGTTTCCCTCTAGGTCCTCATTTGTTCTGCTATCTGCCTCATCATCTACTTCTTCTTTTCATTGTTTACCTTCCTAATGAGGGAGGCGGGGTAGACTGGGGATTGATTGACAGCTACAAGCCCTTACAGTCTGGCCAGAGAGCAGTTGGCTTTGGTTTCAAAAGTGTTTTAAATGTTTGATTTGGTCCTGTTTTTATTAAATGAAACTGCTGCTCATCTTAAGGAAATTATTAAGCTAGCAAAGATTAGGAAATATATTAATGAGGCCTAAAACCTTCCTAAAAATAGCCCCCACTTATGAAAAAAAGCACCATTGGATTTTCCAACCTCTAATATGAGGTTTCAAAAAGAAATATGTAATTTTTTTCCTTTGCAAAAGCGCTTTAATTTGAAACCAACCAGCAAACGTCTCCAAAAGAAAACTGGCTGTGATGCGATCGAGAGCTGCAGTGTAATATTGCAGAGCAAATTTATTTTTTACTTCAAAGAAAAATGCTAATTAGCCGATTCACTACTTTTAAAGTTATTGTGAAGCATATGGCGCCCAGTGTGAGATACATCCAACTGCTAAAATAGAGCGCAGAGGAAATTAGCGAAGAATGGGCTGTTTGGGGTGAGAGTGGGGGTGGGGGAGGAGGGTAGGTTCTCTGGCAGATTCTCTAGCCCTTTCAAAATGATTTTATCGCCATCTCTGTTTCCCGCCTCCTCATTTACCCACACCCCCTTTCCCAACCGTTGAGCCAACCTCTTCGGGCCTCCAGCTCCCCTCCCCCACTTTGCTGGATTCAGGTGTGTGTGTCTTGCTGGCCATCAGCTCACACCTGGTCTCTAGCAGGTTCCAACCCTGCAGCACCCATTCCCATCTGCAGGAAATATTTAAAAAGTAGGCTTCTAGGGGTAAAGCCTTCATCAGGACGGTCAAATGCCCCAGAAAATACTAGCTACTGGATCCATTAACATGGTTTGCTGAGAGATGTAAGAAAACTGCAAAAGGCGGGAAGGGGAGGGGGCGGGGGCAAAGCATACCGAGGCCCTGCCGTGGGTAACTAGCCTCCTGTTCTCTGCAGACTGGCAGAAGACGGAGGCCCAGAAGCGACGTGAGCAGCTCCTGCTGGATGAGCTGGTGGCCCTGGTAAACAAGCGCGACGCGCTCGTGAGGGACCTGGATGCGCAGGAGAAGCAGTGAGTGGGCCATGGGGTCAGGGTCCAGGTGGGGCCACAAAGCCAAGAAGTTTGTGGAAAGTTCAGTCCACAGGTCTCCAGAGAGCCAGGTCAGCCTGCAGCTGATATGGTGCACGGCATTACCTCTGAGGACCCAACACGGGGCAAGCCTACTCCGCCCCCTGGGAAGAAAATAATTTTGTTTCCTGTTTGACATCCAGGGCCGAAGAAGAAGATGAGCATTTGGAGCGAACTATGGAGCAAAACAAAGGCAAGATGGCCAAGAAAGAGGAGAAGTGTGTTCTTCAGTAGCATCAGACCGGAGTGTCTCGCAGTGTTTTAGAGTCTTGAGGCCCCAGACCAGAAACAGACTCTTTGATTTAAAACTTCTGACGTTTACTCGGCTGAATTATACTTCTGTACCACCACTACCACTTTCCTTCCTTCCTTTCCAGATAATATACAGAACTCCAAAGTAGCTTTAAGAGTTTTTTAATAAGTTAATCATTTTTTGAAATCATGTGAAATAGATTTGCACAGATATCTTGTGAGTGATTGGTATTGGAGGTTTTCAAGAAACTTTTTAAAAAATCACTTCCTACATTTTCCCTCAGTTGGGAGGAAAATTTCAAACGTTGTTGTTGTTGTTGTTGTTGTTGTTGTTGTTAATAGCATAATGACAGTGGGAGGGGGGCAACGAAGGGATAAGGAAAATGGTATGAATGATTTTTTTTTCCAGTCCTGCCATATGTAACAATCTGTTACCTAAATCATAGTTAGATCATATTCAATTATTAAACTGTGTTCTATTTGCCAGTGGAGTTTTCTGCAGTTGTTTTGTGTTTCACTATAAGGACAATAGACTTCCTCTCTGCTTTCCTGAGAGGAGGTTCCTTTAAGATAGCCTGAGAGGACAGGTCCTGTGGTGTGAAGGTGAGCTGTGAGGATGGGACTAGCTGACGTGCAGCAGTTTACAGAGACAGTTTTATCATCTAAGAATGCGCCATTTTTTTTCTCTGGATAATTATTTATTACATCTTGCTTGATTCCTATATTTTGATGGGTCTCAACATTGGCTCAAGAATGCTGTTAATATTTATTCTGTATTGATAAAAGTGTGTCTTGCCACTACGAGTAAAAACCCCGATTAATATTTTCTTCTCTAGCATAGCACTGTCGTTTGTGTGTGTGTGTGTGTGTGTGAAAATGGTTATGTTTATTTATTACAATACTGAGTCATATATAAATTTTCAATAAAAGCAGAAACTTTCTTACCTTAAACACTGGTGCTGTTTTTCTTGCAATGAAAACTTGAAAAGAAGTTTGTGTATCCACAAGACTTTTCGTGTGAAAATGATCTTCCGGAAGGAAGGGCAGGGTACTGGACTGCATTGGAAGCTGAATAAACTTAGAGGATCCCAGAGGAGCCCTGCTGACACACATATGCAAATTGAAAAGTAATTAGTCATTTTCTTAAAGATTGGAAACTATTATCTCCTTTGGAAAGGGTCATCTTTGTTAAAGATTTGAGGAGTGTGTGATTCCACACCACTGAGGAAAAACACTCTCCTGAGTTTCACGTCACTGCTTTAAATTGTCACAGTTTTGCAGTTTGCGATTCTCCTGTGGAGAGCTATGTCTTCTCCTAACCAGCAAGTCTGTGGATACTGAAGTGAAAGGAAGAGGTGGTTTGGGAGCGGTAAGCTGGGGGAGGAGTGTGTGCAGGTATGCGAGATGAGGAAAGGGGGGAATTTTAACAAGAATTTCTAGGCCCCAGATAAAACTGGCTGTTCTACAGTAGTTTCCATCACTCCTCTACCGGAGTGTCCAAACAAAGAAAGCTCGTTCAACAAGTCCGGAAACTTGGAGGAAACACTAGCTTTTACACTTACGCCTAGATTTCTCTGTCGCGCGCGCACACACATACACGCACACGTTTCGTTCGAAAAGTTTGCTGCTACTTCCAATTGTCAGTCTTTCAAAGTGACAAAATTTTGCCATGGTAGAATATCTTCATGACAAGAAAAAAAAAATAATAAGTTCCTGAAAACTTACTAGAACTCAATGAGATCGGTTGGTTATGTGCCCTCTTTGCGCGAGCAGGAGAACAGCTAGCTGCTGCTCTCTGGGGAAACTCGGAGCCGGCCCGGACGCTGGGAGCCTGCGGACGGAGGTCGGCCCGGGCTGCCCGGCTGAGCGGGGCTCTGGGTGCCGCCAGGGCCTCGCGGACAGGGGCTTCCCTCCCCGCCCCCACGGCGCTCGCGATCTGCTGAGTGACAAACCTAAGTCCTAGATCTGCTAGCTCGGTGAGGGGCCGCTGTGCGGGACCCTCACCTGCCCCTCCTGCTTCAGTCCCCAGACTTGCAGGGCTGCACTTGGGCTGCTCCGCGGCGCCCGAACGCCCCTCAGCGGCGGCCGAGCGCGGGGGCCCGGGACCGGCCGGGTCAGGCCCTCCGAGCGCGCCGCGTCCCGACTGCCCCGCGAGGGCCCGGGCCGGCTCCCCGGGGTGCGCGCGAGGCTGGGGCGCCCGGGGACCCCGAACCTGAGAGCCTGGGCTGTGGGATCAAAGGCGCCAGCTCTGGGGGTCGCCAAGGTGCGCGAGCGCGGGCGGTGGACTCGATGGGCGCCGTCCCCCGGCCAGGACAGAACTTTCGCTCCCGGCCCAGGACTCCGGGCTTTGGATTCAAATCTGTGCCCGTCTCAGGTGTCCTCCGGGATTCCAGCCTCCACTCGGGGCACCTGGGTGCCCGATCCGGGTCTCAGGGGCCGGGGCCGGCTCTGCGAGCCCCTGGCTGGGCTGGGCTTCCCCTGCCGGCGCGTCCTCGCCCCTCCCCACCGCTGCGGCGTGCCGAGACGGTCGCCCACCTGGGTTTTTGCCTAGTGACGGCTGCCGCTCAGTCCTCTGCGCTGCGTTCAAGAAACTTTCATCTCAGTCTCTCCCTCTCCAGTCACCTCCCTCTCCCCTCTCGTCTTTCTGGTCTTAATCCCGGGGTTTTATGAGCTGAGCATGAAGAAAATTCGCCCCAAATTTGGGATTAGATAAATACTCGGGCTGGGGGTGGAATCGTGCTACTTGGTACCTCCCGACTCCCCAGAAGGAGGGAGGCGGCATCTGGCCCCGGGAGCCGGACTCCCGCGCGGCGGGCCTTGGGGACCGCGGGCACATTCCAGCGCTCGCGGAGCCCCACCTCGCCTTGCTGGCCCCGGGCTGGGCTCTGAGGCGCCCGCGAGACGAGCGGGAGGAGGCCGGAGTGCGAAAGGTTGCGGGATCCGGCCTGGACGCTGGCCCTGGCACCGGAGGGCCAAGCGGGCTCGCAGCGCGCAGGCCGGAGTCTGGCTGCGCCAGGTTAGGGACGCGACCGCGCCCGCGGGCGCCCCAGGACGTCTCATACTCTTCCCCCGAAATTAGTGCGCCCCGGCTCACGTCTTTTCCCGGAACCGGGGGCGAGAGAATATTTCGTTCCCTTCTTTAAACCTCAGCAAGAGCTCCGTGGCTCCACGCCACGGGCCGCTGACCGCCGGCCTTGCGGGCTACCTCAGGCGGGGGCCTTCGCGAGCCTAAGGTGTGTCCCCGCCTGGGCCAGCGCGCGCTGCCTTGTTTATTTTCCTCTTAAACGTTCTCTCTCTCTCTCTCTCTCTCTCTCTCTCCTCTCTCTTCCTCCCTCCTCTCCTTCTTTTATTCTGCTTTCTCTTTCTCTCCCGTTTGTGAATGGGCCGCGGTGTCTTTGTTCTAGAGAGAAGCGCCCGTGTCGCTGACTTTTGTGAACCAGAGAAGGATCTTGTAAAACCTCCTTTTCTCCTTCGCAGTCCCCCACTCTCACCCCTCCTTCTCTGCCCCTTTGATTAGATGTTCCCTTGTCGTCCAAAAAAAAATGTAATTTCGTTGGTCTGGCGGCCACTTTCTTTGAACATTAGCTCGCTTTCAGCTCCAACTTCAATTAGAAGGAGTTGATTTTGAGAGATCAACAAAAGAACCGACCAAAGCCTTATTAAAGGTCCTAAGAAGATCTCCCGGGCCCTTTGAGAAGCAGTTAAGGAAACACTGTGGCCTCCATCATATTCTGTTACCGTATTTTATTCGGACTCCAAAGGAAAGTGTCGCGTGGGGGAAGGGGAAGCACTTTGATGGGTGGCGGCTGCGGCCCCCTCCCCCGCGGGCTCCCGTCCCGCTCCTCCTCGCCCAGCGCCCGGTCCGCCCGGGCCCGACCCGACCCGACCCGACCCGGCCCGGCCCCGCCGCCAGCGCCAGCTCCCGCTCCGCAGCGCGGTGTCCGGCGGCCCCTCGCTCGCCCTCACCCTGCCTCAACTTTCCCGCTGCCGGGCGGAGTGGGTTGGGGGTCGAGTGAGAGGAACGGAGAGGGATTCCTCGAAAGGGAGCAAAGTCGTGCCTGCTATTCATGAAGAGGTGCCATTTAAAAGAATGTCTTTGCTCAGGGTTGGGCCGAGAACACTTTCCTTACGCTTTGAAAAGTGCACACAGGTAAACATACTTGGCAAGTTTGTTCGACTGGGAAATGGGCTTCGCCAGTACGAACAATCCGGGGAAACCGCCTCGCGGAGGCCCCTTCCTCAGCAGGGGGGGAAGAAATGGAGGGGCAGGGGTCTGTGACCACATTTTCCACCAGACTGATCCGCGGAGGCGGGGACGTGGAGGCAGAGACGGAAGAGTGTGAAGGAGTTTCCTACGCGGATCGCACGACTGAGAAGTAGTGTGCATGTGCGAGCGAGGAGGGACGGCGGGGCTGGCGGCTCGGGAGAAGCGTTCACGCCGCGCAGACACCCGCGGCGGGGACCCGAGCCCCGGGGACGCCGAGGAGCGGGTAAGCGGGGCGCCGCGCGCGCCGGGGCTCTCCCGGGCGCCGAGGAGCGATCGGCTCCCGCGCTCCGCCCGCACAGTAGCCTGCGCCGGCACGAGCCGCCCGCGGCGGCGCTTTGCGGCTGGGGCGCGGGGCGAGGAGGCGCCGGGGCCCGAGGCGCCGCGAGAGGGGCCGGGCCGGCTCCCAGCCCGCGGCCCCAGCTCGGCGCCCACGTTCTGGCCGCGGGGCCGCTGGCGCGCGGAGGAGAGAAGGAACCGGTTATCCCGAACTTCGCCTCCTCTCCGCCACTCACTGCCTCGGAAGCGCCGAGAGGGCGACGGGAGGGCAGAGGCCCCCAAACAGGCCGCGGGACCCTGGGCCCTCTCCGCGGCGGGGACCGGGGCGCTCCGTTCGCCCCTCTCGTCGCGCCCAGATCTGCGCGGAATTTGCCAGCGGAGCCCCGGAGTTAGCGCGCGACCCGAGCGGGGTGGGCGGGCGCTGAGGGCGGGGTGTAGGGGCGGGGGAGGGCGGGGGCGCGCCGAGGTAACCCCCGGCTCGCGCAGCCATTGCCCGGCTCCCTGTCACTCAGCCCGTGTGGGGCCCGGGATTGGCGGCCTAGCCCCGTTACGCACTCGCCTCGCATTCACATACCCGGGGAGGGCAGTAGAAAGGTGATCAATCTTCATCAGGCTACATTTCCAATCACCTAAACAACCGAGCAAGACAAGCTACTCCGACAAGGTAAATCGCTTGATTTATTTAGTTTGCAAAGTGACTCTGCAGGACTTCCCAGTGCCCATCGCTTCCACGTTGCACCAGGAGTGCAGCGACAACCTCGAGACACCTCCCAACTCTGCCCCTCGAGCCCCCCACCCCCTTGGCGGCCCCTCGGCGCGGTCGCCGGCGAGGCAATGTCCTGGGGGCATGTGGGGCTTTGCAAACAAAGTGTCTATGCAATAAAGTGAAACCTGAAAGGGCACGCACAAAGCTACTGGATAACAGAGAGATGGGAGGAAGGAAGTTGGGGAAAGAAAGAAACCCGGGGGTCCTAGATCAGCCGCCGGGGTAATTCCTGCGCCGCTCTGTTTTCCAGGTTGGCTGCCCGACTGGTCTCGGTGAGGGCGCGAGGTAGATGGTGAGCGGCCCCGGCAGCTGAGGGCAGGTAAGGAGCGAGCCGTGGGGCCGCCTGCGACTCCGGAGCGGGTCGGTTCCTCTCGCCTCCCCCCACTCAGCGAGCCCGGCTCCGACCGACCTGGGCAGGTGGGCGGGGCTTGGGGAGAGGCCTGGCTCCCCTTGTGGTGCGCAGAGGACCCCAGCCGGTGGCGAGGGCCGGGCCCCCTCCCCCGCCTCCTCCGAAGTCAGCGAGCTGAAGTGCTAAGTTTGGAGAAAGTCTTTGAAAACTCGTGCTGCAGCCTAGCAGAACCGCCGCGCCTTCGGTCCCATTTGCCTTCAGCCGAAGAGCGAGTTCCGGCTGTTCTGCTTCTCGTCCCCTTCCTTGAAGCTGGGATCTCTGGCCCCGGCCGTGGGTCCCCGAGGGCGGGAGTGGGGGCGGGGTGGAGATGGACAAGTACCCCCGCTCCGACTCCCTTCCTGAATTCCCGAGTCTGTGTTTCTGGCCTGCTTTGCAGAATTCCCGAAGTGAATTCCCGAAGTGTAGCGATAGGGCCCTTGGGTCTCCAGTGTCACCACCCAGCTCCCTTTCTTGACCTCTGAGAGTAGTGCCCCGGATTTTGAGCAGCGGCGGAAACGAGGTTTCCACCTTCCAGCTCCGGTCTGCGTGGGCTTTGCGGCTGAGGCCTAGTTCTCTGCTCTCGATCGGGGAACTGGGGCCGCGAGTTCAGCTAATGGGATAGCAGGAAGCACACGCCATCGGCTGTTCTATGGCTTCCCAAACCTCCGAGACCGTTGGGAGCGCCGGGCTAGTGGCCCTTCATCCCCGATGGGGTCCGGTGTGCACAAACCCGACTGAGTGGAAGGAAGGCCTAGCTGGATCGCGCAGCGAAGGGCGGTGGCTGAGGCGGTGGGACTTCAGACCTCGGGGAGTGTCTTGGAACTGCCACCTGTGCTGCGGCTCCTTCAGTTTTATTGGCCATCTCTTGGGGTCTGGGCCGTGAATGCGGTGAGGGGCGGTGGGATACCGGATAAGCAATGTCTTGGTGGCTGGGCGCAGACAGGTCAGCTGGGATAGCGATGCAGACTCTGGGGCAGAGGCGCGGCCATGGAGACCTTTGAAGAGACCACGTCTGCCAAGTGGACAATGCTTCCCAAGAGGCCAAGGTTCAGTCAGCCTGCTCACTGCCTCATTTTAGTCTTCTGGAGTGTCTACCTTTTATGTCCCGTTTTCAAAAAGATTTGAAGCAAAAGCAAACAGTCCTCTAGGATCTCAGCAACTTAAGGTCCAGGCACCAAGTGAACACTTGCTTTTGCAACATGAAAGTGCTGGACTTAAAATTTTGCCTACTTTTAGGCTTTTGCACACTCTCTGGTTTCAGCTTCGACATCCCCAGCCTAGCCATGTTTTTAACAACTCTCCTCACTCCTGACTCTCCTCACTTTTTGGCTGGTGCCCACTCCTCACGAGGCAGTAACTATCCAGAAAGTTTGCTTTAAAGATAGGCTGTGGTCACTTAGCTAAAACCCTGTGACTGTCCTGTGTTCTCTCACCACCCAGGGCCTCCTTGCCTGGAAACTGAAGTGGTACTGAGTGATGTTTTCCCTGTGTATCTCCTGTCTCTATAGGCCAAGCCCCCAGAAGCAACAGCTTGAAGGACTCCTCTGTGGGAGCCCTGTACTGCTCCTGGCCCCAGGCCCCCTGGATCCGTCGGGGCGTCTCCACCCGGCTGTTAGCATGATGTCTTACCTCAAACAACCTCCATATGGCATGAATGGGCTGGGCCTGGCTGGGCCTGCCATGGACCTCCTGCACCCCTCCGTGGGCTATCCCGGTGAGCACTGGCGCTTCCAACCTTGCCCCAGGCCCTGCAAACATTGAGAACCCTCAGCGGCTCATTCTGATACCACTGGATCATCCACCAACCCTAGATTCTCATGCCTATTCTTCTTATACAGTGTAGGACTTGCTGCAGGCACATGGAGTATAGTCGCAGGTCTGTAAGATGTCAGGGTTGGAGTACTGCAGTGTGAGTCTTTTGGGCGACTTGTCCTATCTCCTCCATAAGTCACTTACCCGTGAACTCATTTCCCTCGGGTGGTCATTGTTTTTGTGAATCTGGTCTCCCTACCCCAACACTGAATGAAGAATTTGGACCTTCACTAGGCCTTGACATAAGAGAACCAGATGGGCCTTATTCCAAGCTATTGGCTACCCTGGAGGACTCCTGCTCCCTAGTACTCCTCTAATAATCCCTAATAGTTCTCTAGACCCAGTGACCTAGCCCAATTTTTGCATCGGTGTAGTGGACAACTTCTGCTGAACTCTGGGTTCTTCTGTCTCCCTCTGCTTTACTCTGTTGTTTCCTGAGAAAGTGTTTCCGTGGATCACTTTCTAGCTCTTTATGTTCTACCCAGGGACTGTGTGTGAGTGTAGTGAGGGAGGGAAAACTGTGGCTGCCCTTCCCATTTAACCTCTGAGAGGCTGGGGCAGGGTAGCTTTAGTTCTTAGACTCAGGCCCCGAGTCTAATACAGGCGTTTTCTCCCACCTGTGGCCTATCAGGCTCGGCTCCCAAGGGGAATTCCTTTTGCTCAAAACTTGGCTTTTTCTTGGCGCGGCCGGGTTGTGGGACTGCCAGGGGACCTGTCCGGGGCCTGTCGTACCAGTTGGCATGAGCACCCTGACCCGAAGCGTTCCCGCATGTCCCTGCAGCCACCCCGCGGAAGCAGCGGCGGGAGCGCACCACCTTCACGCGCTCACAGCTGGACGTGCTCGAGGCGCTCTTCGCCAAAACTCGCTACCCTGACATCTTCATGCGCGAGGAGGTGGCGCTGAAAATCAACCTGCCGGAGTCCAGAGTCCAGGTAGGCGCTTCACCGGCTCCGGGTCCGGACAGCACGTCGAGCCCGTCGGGAAGGTCGGGAGAGGGTGGTCCGGTGCGAGGGCAGGCTTCCAGACTGGGCAGCCCCTCTCGGACTCCCCCTAGTGCTGGGCGTCAGCCATGAAACCCCGGCGAAGTCAAAGGAAGTGACTTAAAGCCCCGGATTCTTGCCCTTGCTCCCCTGGGGCCTCTGGCATTAACACCGCTTTTAGGATTTGGGGAGGAGAGCTAGGCTAGCAGACGTAAAGTGCCCTGAGGATCCAGCCGCCGTCCCTGCCTTTTCGGCCATCAAAGGCGTGGCAGCCTGTCCCTAGGAGCTGGGTTGTGCCTCCGCCCGCGCCTTTCGCCCGCCCCGGGGATCCTGGAAGGAGCCGAGCGGCGTGGGCTGGAGCCCGTGGCTCTGCCTGGGAGGACACCGCGGGGGAGGAGCCAGTGTGACGAGACGTTCTCTGTGTCGGAACGGACGCTGAGTGTAAAACTCAGCTGCTGGCCTTACTATTTACATTTTTACGATGCAGTAGCTCCGAAAACATTGTTCGGATTCTCACTCAGAACTCTCCTCTAGCGTCTTTGCCTTGCCAACTTTCTCCGAAGGCTCGAGAAAATCCAGCGACCCAATGCCATTTGCCGGGCCCTCCAAGAGGAGTGGGAACTTTATGACTGACCTTTCCACTTGGTTCCCTGCCTGGAGCCAAAAAGTCTAACGAAATCTCACCCAGGCTTCCTCGCCGCGAAGCCGGGAGCTCTGGGGTGCTGCCTCCTCGGCCCCCAGCGTTACTCCCGCTCCCACCAAACACGCTCGCCTGCCCGGGCTGGGCCTGCAGGAGCCCGCTCGGCTCAGGGGAACTGCCTGGGCCCCAGACCCACATTCGGCGGCTGCTCCGTATTCCGCTGCTCGGTGCCTTTTGGCGTCTCCCCGAGCTCTGCTCACACGAAGCAGACCCTCCGAACCCGCCCAGGGAGGTAGGGAAACAGCCCAGGGGAGCAGCGGAGGGCCGGGCCGGCGGAGGCCAGGGGCCGCTCGCTCGCTCGCTCGGGCGGGGCGTGCGCATCCCGCTCGGAGCCGGCCGAGGAGGGCCGCGCAGGCGGCGGGGGAGGGGCGCGGGAGAGGGAGGCCGGGGGAGGGGCGGCGTCTGGCAGGCCCCGCGGGGCAGGGGCGGAGGCTGGGCCGGGCGGGGTGGTGGGTCCGAGGGGCGGAGGAGGGGAGCCGCGCTCCGCGCTCATCTGCTCTCCCGCCGCAGGTCTGGTTCAAGAACCGCCGCGCCAAGTGCCGGCAGCAGCAGCAGAGCGGGAGCGGAACCAAGAGCCGCCCCGTCAAGAAGAAGTCGTCCCCGGTGCGGGAGAGCTCCGGCTCCGAGAGCAGCGGCCAGTTCACGCCGCCCGCCGTATCCAGCTCGGCGTCGTCCTCCAGCTCGGCGTCCAGCGCCTCCGCCATCCCGGCGGCCGCCGCGGGCCTCGGCGGGACCCCGGCGGTGGCTGCCGCGCCGTCGCTGAGCGCGCCCGCGGCCTCGTCCATCTGGAGCCCGGCCTCCATCTCGCCCGGCTCCGCGCCCGCGTCCGTGTCGGTGCCCGAGCCGCTGGCCGCGCCGAGCAACGCCTCGTGCATGCAGCGCTCGGTAGCCGCCGGGGCCGCCACGGCCGCAGCCTCCTATCCCATGTCCTATGGCCAGGGTGGCAGCTATGGCCAGGGCTACCCCGCGCCCTCCTCCTCCTACTTTGGCGGCGTGGACTGTGGCTCGTACCTAGCGCCCATGCACTCGCATCACCACCCGCACCAGCTCAGCCCCATGGCACCCTCCTCCATGGCAGGCCACCACCATCACCACCCGCACGCACATCATCCGCTGAGCCAGTCCTCGGGCCACCACCACCACCACCACCACCACCACCACCAAGGATACGGGGGCTCGGGGCTTGCCTTCAACTCCGCTGACTGCTTGGATTACAAGGAGCCTGGCGCCGCCACCGCTTCCTCGGCCTGGAAACTCAACTTCAACTCGCCCGACTGTCTGGACTATAAGGACCAAGCCTCTTGGCGGTTCCAGGTCTTGTGAGCCTAGGAGAGAGAGGGAAAGAGAAAGAAACACAACTACCTGTGCCCTCGGTGATCCCCATCCTGTTGTTGCTGCTGCACCGCCCGCCTTTGCCTCAGCTTCTCCAAAACTGAATTTTCATACCCAAAAAGATGCCCATTGCCTGCACTGCCGCCCCCATCTTCGTGTCACTTGTTTGGGGGATTGCAAACGCGCCTGCCCAGTGAAAAGGACCAGGCCTTGGCTTCACCCACACGTTCTCTTCTCTTCTCTTCTCTTCGGGTTGCTGTCTACTCTCCCTCTCACCCCCGCCGAACTCGGTTACTCCCTCATCGTTCTGGACAGCTATCATGGACTTGCAGCCTTCGGACGCTTTTTTGCTCTGATTCACGGTTTGAGCCCAATACGATTATTTATTCCTTCTGGACCCCGGAGTCACTCACTGGCGAGTATCTGCCCGTTGGAATGCGCCCACACACTACTCCAAATCAAACAACCACTAAATATTTCTCCCGCGCAGACTGTCGCCCCTTCGGCTGCCCTCGATTCTCCTTCCTGCAAACCAGAGCTCCCCGGCTTGTCCTCTCCGCAGCGGGTTGCGTGCGGCCGGGCCCGCAAGAAGAGCGCTCCCGCAGCCTCGAGCACAGAGCCGCGCCTCCGCCCTGCGCTGGACCCAGTTCGTTCAAGCTTCCGCCTCGGCGGGAATGCTGTACATAGTCGGGTCCGTTCCAGGGACCACTTAAAACTTTTTAGTTGCTGTTGGTTGAACTGAGCATATCTCATCTTAGCGCCCAGGAGACAGAACTTTAAGATATATACAGCACATATATAAATATATATATAATATACATATATAAAAGCAAAAGCAAAAAATATTTTCCCTCTGTCCCCTTTCCTGTCTTCCTCAAACGATGGCGCTTTTATTTTCCAGTTGTTACAACGCTGTCCCGCTCTCTTCACATCTCCCTCTATGTATTTATTAGAGAACCGCTTGATTCCAGGAAGCTGAGCGCGGAGGACCCGGGAGTGTGGAGGAAAATCCAAGTGGGGTACAGGGTTAGGGGCCAGGCTGGAGTGGGGCCCAGGACTGAGCCCTCTGCCTCGTCTAAGGTTAGGGTCGCTGCTCCGGTTTAGAGACCAAAACAAAACAAAAGAAAATAAAACAGACGCTAAGATTTTTTTTTAAATATGGCATTGTGGAAAAAGAAACTCAGGCCCCAAACCCCAGTTCCAATCGCTCTGCTTTAAACATCTATGTTCTGACTAGTGAGTTTCTAGTGCGACTTCATTCTCGGAAACCTGAAAGCTTGCGAGCCTGTGTATCAATTTCGGTTTTGGCCGCTTTGTCCAGTAGGTGGGAAAGTAATTTGTAAATTTTATTTGTCCAATGTGAAGATCACAAATTACTTGTTAAAGTGTAAGGCCATCCCCCTTCTTCTCTTTATCTACATTATTTCCCAAAATAAATGCAAATTAATGAAAGGCTTGTCAGTGTTGCTTTTGATTCCAGCCTCAGGTCCCAATCTTAGGGCATTAAAAGCGAGGAGAAAAAAAAAAAAAAGTGCGTTAATAACCTGTGTGTTCATGACCGGACTGAAGCTGGAAGTAAAGAATGGGGTGGGAAACGTGGCAAGGGAACCCCCAGAAAGGTTCTTTTAGGGGGCGCTTCTTCCCACCCCCACTTGGACCCTGCGACAGCCGGGCCTCCCGAAGCCCAGGGCTTAGACCCTTCGTCCTCTTCCCCGTCCAGGACAGAGACAGGTGTCAGGACTCAATTCCCGAAGCAGTTCCTTTCTGTTCAGAGGCAGGATCCTGGCACTGATTTCTTCACCCTAATTGCCTGCACCAGAAAGAAGAGGGGGAGGGGAAGAGGGTCGGGAGGCGGGAAAGGATAGCTGTAATGTTCTCAGAGCCGAGCCAAAAAGGAAAAGAAAGCAAAAACCCGATCTGTGTCCTGCATGTTGGCAGCAGACAACCTTTCTTTCTGCTGAGCTGTCCCGATGGCTTCAGCATGGATGGGGAATTCTAGTCATTCCTGCCACGTGCTAAAATGTCCCTCTAAAATCCCTGTTTACGCCGAAAGTAGCCCAATGATCTTTGTTCATATTGTAAAGTTCCTTTTAAACATACAAACATTGTATCTGGGAAACATTGTATCTACGTCCCCCAGTGTAGGCAAGGGCAGTTTTTACCTCTTTTTGAGGGGATATTCGGGGGCTGGTGGTTGTGTTCCCCCCAAAAAACAGCTCCTGGAACTGTCCAGACTGTTGGGCCTGAGAGCTTGTGGGGTTGAGGTCGAGAAGCTGCTAAGCTCGTCCACGAGCGGGAAGGAAATAAGGAAACAACGAAAAGTTTGCCGCAAAGTGACCAACACCCGCCATTCTTTCATTCCCGAGTGAGAGCCGAGCGCCCAGGGCGAGGCCGGCCCGACGGCGACCCCTCCCGCGCTTGTGCTCGGGCCGCCCGGCCGGGCGGGAGCGGAGCGGGAGCGGCGCGTCCGCCCCGACGCGGCGGCCCTGGACCCCCCTTCCCCACCTGGCGGGAGCGGCCGCCCGCGCTCAGGCCCGCAGGAGGGCGGAGCCCCCGGCTGCCCGCGTGGCCCCGGCGCCGCCCAGGCCCGCGGGCGCCCCCCACAGCGCCGCCTGGGGCCGCCGGCCCGTGGCCCTCGGCGCGGGCTGCGCGTGCGGCGGCCGCTCCGGCGCTCCCTCCGCCGCCTGGCGCGGCCCGGCCGCCACCCCGCGCTGCGGGGGCCCGCGGGCTCCGGGTGGAAGGAGACCGAGAGCGCGACCTCGCCCGGGCGCGGCCACGTCGAGGCCTCGACACCAGGTACCGACCGCCGTCACGGGGCGGCGGCCTGGACGCGGCGGCGGTGCTTCCTGCGTGCGCGAGGCCGGCCAGGTCGGACGCGGCTTCGAGAAGCTTCTGGAAGCTTCGCAGCCTGAGCCTGGGCGGCGCGCGGCCCCGCGGCCCGGCGCGCGCGGAGGGAGCCCGCGGAGTTCCCGCCCGGGCGCGAGGCGCGGCGAGGCTTCGAGGGCGGCACGTGCTTGTCCGGGGCCGCGGAGCCCGCGGTGCTGCGCTCGGGAAGGCGGGCCTGAGGCGGCGCTGGGGCCGGCGCGGGGCCTCGGGGCGGGGGGCGGCGCTGCGGAGGCGGGCGCGGGGGCGCGGGGGCGCGGGGGCGCGGGGGCGCGGGCCTCTGCCTGCCCGGCCACCTGTTGACCGCAGGCTCTTTGACAGCTGCCCTGGGCTGGCGCTCTCTGCGAAGTGACTTTGTGCTCCTTGTGTTTGGGCTTTCGTGACCTAGTGGAAACAACTCGAATTTAAGGGATTTAGGACATTTAACCACCTCGGAAAATGTCGCGGCCCTAAGACGGCTTGGAAGGCAAAACGAAATCTTTACTTTTTCTCTTCATAGCTTGTGCTCTCTGCTCACAGGGTATGAGCAAAAAAGTCTGTCCTTAAATGAACGTGCTTTGGGAGTAAAGGATGGGCCACTTGTGATTTTTAAAGATTTTTTTTTTAGTCTTGAAAGTATCTCAAGAGCTACCGTTTTGACTCCAAAAAGATTCGGTGAAGTAACTTCGTTTGTTGAAGAGCTCTTCTGTAACTTTTATAGGAGCTACTGGGGTTGGATTAAAACAGCATTTTCAATTGTGAACTTTCTTATTTGAGTGGAAAAAAGTCGATAAAGCAATAGTGTTTTAGTTGTGAGTGGAAAATATGAGGGAAAAACAGGTAAAAACTTTAGACACCGAATATCAGCAAATTTGTGTCCGTTATAGTTCAAATCTTAAAAATCCATAAATTTTGTCAAAAGAAAATTACTAAGGTTATTCATGTCGAATGAATTTGAGCAAAATTCCTCAGATTCTACAACTACATTGCTGTTTTTTCCAGTTGTGAAAGTAAAAGATAAACTCACCACTCTGTCAGAATTGACTACATGCTAATGTGTCAGTAGTGCCTGATGACAAGCATTAAGGTTGTTCTTAAAGGTACTGTATAGAAATATAATACATTTGACATATAAATGTCGTTAATATATACATTATTGGTAAAGAAAATCTGGATCATTACTATTCAAGACCAGAAATCATTTGGCTTCTGAGACAGAATTAATTTAAGAACAGCAATAAGACATCTTCATAAAACTTCCTAATTAAAAACAGAGCAAGTTCTCAAAGAGTTACTCTCTATTTTCCACACTTTTTCTCCCTTCTCCCATACATTTTAATGTGTAAAGTAAAAAAACCCTCAAGTTCCATAATAATTAAAAAGTAGCAACTTAAAAATGAATACTGGATGATAGCAAAGCATTGCTTATTTGATGACAAGAAAATATCTTTAATATACAGTATCAATCTGAGTAGATGCTGGGTGTTTGAACTGTACTTAAAAAAAAAAAAAAACCTGAAGCTTTGGGGAGCTCTTTAATAGATGGTTCCCAAGGAAGCAATTATATCTCTTAATCATCGTGTTGTGACTTACTGGTATTTGAAAAAAATTGTATTCAGGGTGAGGGAAAAAATGTCATCTTGTTTCAATGTTTCTTTAATCATATTTTAAAAACTGAGTTGAAGTTTACTTAAAACACACTAAGTGCAGTCCTTCAAAAGCTTTAAAAGGTCAAAAATATTTGCTGAAAATTCTTGAGTAATTTAGACGAAATGGCAGTCGTACAGTACAGTTAAAGTTGAAAGTGCTTTTAAATATATCCATTCTTTTCTGAAGAAAAAAATAAAATAAGTGTATGGTGCACTTGAAATTAAATTGCACATTAATGATATATATCACTGCATTTTGTTTGTAGGACTCTTACTTGAAAGAGAAGGATATGCTTAAAATACTTTGGAGTTTTTTTCTAATCAAAAAGGACTTAGGCTGTGTTTAATCAATGATGATCTATCAAAATGTAACATTGACAATCCATTGTGTTTCTTTAAAATTGTACCTCTTTTACCCCCTCGGGATCTTTTACTTGGTGGCTAATATAATCAAAGGGACAAAATTGCATTCCATTCTAAAGGTCACAAATACTTCTTTAAAAGGTTAATCTTTATTGAACAGCTTATGAAAACTGTTTTAGAAAATTTTATAAATTCTTTTCAAGTGGATTGTAAAATTAGGATTTAAGAAACTTGAGACCAATTTTTGAGGGGGATTGGAGTATAAATAAATCATAACTAATTTTGACACATGGGGTAAAAACTAACATGTAGGAATAAACGGTCTCTGATTCAACAGCTTGGTGTCTAAAGAGCTTATAAAATATTTTTAGTACACAAATATTCTTATGTATGTTCAAAGCTCTAAGTGCTTCTAAGATATACCATCATCTGTCATAGCTATTTCAATATCGAAATCATATTTCTCTTTAAACTTTATCTTAAAAATTGTACTGTGAAACATACATCTGAAGAAAATTATAAAACAGATTTTTATACTTTAAAGAATAGTAAAATAATACATGGTATGACAAGTTTTTAACAAATACTTTGAAAAGTACATTTTTGGTTAGGTACAGTCTCAGTGTTTACATTTGATGTTACATACAATATATCTATGTTTTAAGTATTTTGTTAAATCCTTTAAAGTTGTCACTATTACCATATAGGGACATCCTTTAAGAAAGGAAAATACTTAAAACATCAGATATAAAAGTTAAATGGGCCTTTGTAAAATAATGGAGTTTCTTTCTTGGTAGAAATAAATGTGCTTCATGTCTAAGTATGTTTTTTATTGAAAAAGGACCAAGAGAAATTATCTTGTGTACCAAAGATTTATATTTGACCTCTTGCAAAGCTGTAACTTAAATATTACATTTGTTCATAATTCTCAAATCTTTATTTCTACCTGAAACCTCTTGTTGGATTTCATACACCTGTGCATCCACTGAGAAGAGCCCAGCACATTTATTTAGTTCTTAGGAAGCTAATAACATGATGTCTGGGACCTGCTTCAAAATAATCAGGGTAAAGAGGGAGTGAGAAAGCAAGATTAGCTTCAACTTCAGCTGTTAGTTCTTATAGCTGAGGAAGCATACAAATGCCTATTACTATATTGTTGCATACTTAAATTTGTTTTCATAGTTTAAAAAAGAGTAAAATAGAAGACCCAGAAGTGTAGGTCAGTGGTAGAACTTTTGCCTTCCATGCTTAGTGCCCTGGGTTTGATTCTTTCTGTCCATTATTATATAGTTTGCAGAAAGTAGACTGCAGTGAGGTAAGGAAATTGACTTCCTGTGCTTTGAGGTGTACATGGTATTATACAGGTAATATTGTTTTCTTTAATCTGCTCAGATCTTGAGTAAACTTGGGTAAACTGAAGCTGAGAGTATTTTGGTTACTCATTCAAGGTTACATAATTGTAGAGCTAACTTGATACTCACAATTCAAATTTCATTTGGTTTTGCTATCAGGGCTACCTAAATTTTTTATTATATTAGCATATGTTGATTTTTAAAAACACACCATGTCATTTGATTTTCGGATTATCAGATTTCCAGATTTAACATTAGCAAAACATTCTTTTTTTTTGAGAGAGGGTCTCGCTTTGTGGTTCAGGCTGGCCCTGAGCTCAACCTCAAACTCACATCACAGCAATCCTCCTGCCTCTGCCTCCCAAGTGCTGGGATTACAGGCGTGAGCCACCACGCCCGGCACTGTGGTATGTGGTCCTGGTGCTTGTTGTACTCATGCTGGGCATGAGTCTCCACACCCAGTATTGTATGTGGTTACCGGGGAATCAAACCCGGGCCCTTGCATTTGCAAGACAGGTGCCAGAACCACTGAGCTAACTCCCGACCCTAGCAAAACATTCTTTTTTTTTTTTTTTTTTTTTTTTTTTTTTTT